>CAUYPK010095620.1:0-44858 GCA_963574355.1 Loris lydekkerianus | reverse complement strand
TGTTGTTTGGCAGGCCCAGGCTGGATTCGAACCCTCCAGCTCTGGTGTATGTGGCTGGCACTTTAGCCACTTGAGCTATAGGTGCCGAGCCAAGAGATGACATTTTTTTGATATAGTTTTGCTGTCTATTCATTGACTTGTTCAAAAAAGGATTTAATTTTTTTTTTCCTCTCTGAGTTAGAGCCTTGATCTGAGTAGCCCAGGTTAGAGTATAGCCGTGTCATCATAACTCACCCCAGCCTGAACTTAAGTGATCCTCTTGAGTAGCAGGGACTATAGGCATGCACGCATTGCCAGTTTTTTTTTAACTTTTTATAGAGATAGGGTCTCACTATTGCCCAGGCTGGTCTCAAACTCCTGGACTCACGCAATCCCACTGCATCGGCCTCCAAAAGTTCTCTGATTGCAGATGTTCACCATGCCAGCCAGGTTTTAAAATTGATTTTAGAGTTTTCTTATACAAAAGCCTTTGAAAGTAGCTAATGAAATTAGCATGAAGGGTAAACAAGTATAGGATGGTGGGTATATGCTAGTAAGTTTCTGCACAGTTCCCTAGAAGACAGCAGATTTGGTTCTCCTATTTCTGATTGCAGAAGGGGATTCACTGTTGTTTTTAAGATTCTTAAGACACAGACAAAACACTGACAGTTAAATGTGAAAAATTTTCTCCCGTGAATAACATTATTTTTCAAGGGAATTTTGGGAAAGAAAGAAAAGGTCTTTAACATGCTGCTAGACTTCTTCCTTAATGAATCATTAAAATTTCCAGTAAAGCTTAAATAATTATGGAGTTTTGAATTAAAAGTGAAATATCAAATTCAGTGGTAAAATTTAATCTTTTATACATAGAAGAATATTCTAATATTCAAAGAAGTAATGTACTTGTTAATCACGTTTTCTTATTTGTTTTAAAGTGACAGGCCCTCCTATTTTTGATAAAGTATACTTAACATTGGTTGAGATTCAGCTACTTTAAACCAGAGGAGGCTGTAAGGAAAGGAAACAGATAAGAGACTGAAGGACATTTCTACTACTTTATCCAAGTAAATCTTGGCTGACTTGTTTAATTATCTCATAGGTCTCCTTTTTTGTTTGTTTGTTTGTTTACTATCGCCAGTAAAATAATTTTAGTACTTGAAGTTTCTCCAAATATATTTTGTGTTTGAATCTTATGTATTGTAGGTAGATTGTAGTTTGTCTCTGTAGAAGCGATGGCTCTTTGGTGGTTTTGTTTTTGTTTGCTATACTTTTCTCTTAAAATAAAATAAATGTAGACTTTGCCAGAGAAACTGTTTCTATGGATGGATAGGTAGCCTACAGTTGCTGACATCTCCTTTTCCTCTTTGTTTCTTTCCTTTACCCAAATAGGCTTCGCCACTTTGAGAAGCCATTTTTATCTTGGTTGAAAAGTGTCAACTTCCCACAGTATCAAGCATCAGTTTACTTCCTGTCTTCTGTCTCCGTTTGTACCAAGGAGTGGTAGTGGAAATGAAGCTTTCTGTTTTAGTCTATCAATGAAGTAGCTATCCAATTAATAGTGATTTAAATAAATTGCTGTTTGAGGGGGAGGATTCTACATTTTAATGAAGATTTTTAAATGTTGTTTTATTAATATATGATAGATTACCTTATTCATTATAGTTAGTAATGTGAACACTTTTATATTTTAACTCACCTACAGTACCTCACTCCTAGGCTTAGCAGTATTGCTTGGAATTAAGTTGTCATAGACTTAGAGAGATATTAGGATTCATTTTGTCTAAACTCCAGTATGAAATTTTTTTGTAATATTTCACCTTCTATTTGAATGCTACCAGCTATGGAAATCTCACTTTATTTTAAAGTACCCCTCTCATTATTTCTAAATCTAGAAAGTTCTTTCTGATGTAGGACTCTAGTTAATTTTGCTATAATAATTCACAAACTTACCCTAATTAAATATTACTTTTCCCCTAAGTTTTCTCTTTAGACCACAGCATTATTTAGATTACGCTCAACCATTCCTCATGTGAAACTATTTCGCAATTTATTACCATCCCCCTTGCCTTCTATTCAGAATCTCAGAAGTGACATTGTGTTTCCTTACATGTGGTAATCCTAGAACTAGACATAGATAAGCTTATTCCTATTTGTGCTAATCAACACATACATTGCAATTCATTCATTTTCTTTTTTATATACAGTGTTTCTAGAACCTTAAAATTCATTAGCTTTTTAAAAATAATTGCTTTTAAGTACTGGCTCAAATTTGAGTTGTAATCAGTGAAATCCCCTAGGCTTTTTCATAGAAAAACCTGTCAAGGTAGATTTTCTGTAAGCAGCCTTACAGAAGGCTCATGTATAAAGTCAAATTTTGTTTTATTTTTTAAAAAGTCATCTTTATTCATTTTTGTATTGGCTTATTACTTGGATTTTTTAGTTGTAAAAATTCACCAAACATACACTTAGGGCATGTTTACTTTTCTGATATATATTGTACTTTCATAAAAATTTTTTAAAATAGAGGAAATATTCATACATAATTAAAACTGAAGTTGTTTGTTTATTTGGTGAGACAAAGTCTTGCTCTTTTACCCAGGCTGGAGGGCAATGGTGTTATCATAGCTCACTGCAACCTCAAACTTCTAGATTCAAGGGATCCTCCTGCCTCAGCCTCCCAAGTAGCTGGGACTATAGGCACTCACCCCATGCCTAGCTAATTTTTCTGGTTTTTGAGTAAATGTGGTCTTGCTTTTCCTCAGAGCTAAATTCAAACTCCTGAACTCAAGTGATCTTCCCACTGTGGACTCCCAGAGCGCTAGGATAATAGGTGTGAGCCCCTACGCCCAGACAAAATTGAAGTTTAATGAAATCTGCACCCATAGGTCTAAGAAGGAAATATTCTTTATTTGACAAAACATTATCAAATTAATTTACTAGGGATGTATATAATAAATTCTTAGAGAAAATTCTTTTGATTCCCTTAATTTACTAGTTTTTCAATATCCATCTCTGTCATTACTCATCTTTGAGCTGTGTTTCTGGGAGATGGGGATGGTAATGATTATAGAGCAAGAGCATTAAATATGTTGCAGTCATTAATATGCTAAAAATTGATAACAGCTATTATAATCAATAGCTATATTATTTTACTTCTGGAAATTAATGAAAGAAAATATATTTGGCTTATATAGTGAAATCTAAACCATCAGAAGATTATTACTCATTACTAACTTCTCCATGGATTCCATTTATAATTATCCATTTTATTTTGACCACTTTCTTTCTTCTCAGGTCATGAGGAAATTAAGTGAAAGTAATTTCTCATAAAAAAAACACTATGAGCTCTAATGTTTAAATCTGGCTTTCTTTTTGTTGCACAACAGACATTATTATATTTTTTTTGTATTTCACAGATAACTTGGGAGAAAGATACAGATTATGGAGCTGTTTCTCAAATTTCATGTTTTTGGAATTTTATTGAAAATTTAGTACTATCTGTAGATATATAAAATAGTTCTTAAAATCAGATGGTATGTTAACTAAGTGCTAATGATAAATGGGAGCTACTGGCACTTTCATATATTGCTGGTGAGAATATAGAATGGTACAGCTATTCTGGAACACAATTTGGCTGATTCTTAAAATGTTAAACATATGTTTACAAAATGACTCAGCATTCCCACTTCAGGGTATTTATACTGCAGAAATGAACACTGTTCACACAAAAATCTGTATACAAATATTCATAACAGCTTTGAGATAGCCAAAAGCTGGAAAAAACCTAAATGTCCTTCAGTTGCTGAATAGATAAACAAACTGTAGTACAATCTATACAAGGTTATTCTACTCAGTGGTAAAAGGAACAAATTGTTGATACATGTTACAACTTGGACTAATCTCAAAACCATAGTGAGACAAGCCAGTCCCAAATGGTTACTTTCTGTATGATTCCATTTATTTGACATAAGGCAGATAAGCACAGGGGCCTGTTTTAAGGTGATAGAGCTGTCTGTATCCTGATTGTGGTAAGGGTTACCTGATTCCGTACATGTGTTCAAAATTCTAGAACTACATGCCAAAAGAAAAAAAAAAGTTACTTTAATTGCATGATAATTTAGATAGTTAGATCTAAAATAGATCTTATTTTATTATATTTTGCTTTGTTGTGCTTGGCAGGTAATGTGGTTTTTACATATTAAAAGTCTATGGCATCCTGTGTTGAAGAAGTCTGGTGACACCACTTTTCCAACATCATGTGCTCACTTCATGTGTCTGTCACATTTTTGTAACTCTTTCAGTTTTCATTATTTATTATGTTTGTTATGGTGATTTCTGATCAGCGATCTTTGATGTTTCTGTTGTGATTGTTTTGGAGTGCCACAAATGGCATCCATATTAGGTGGCAAACAAATAGTAACTGTTATTTGTGTTCTGACTGCTCCACAGACTGGCTGTTTCCTATCTCCCTCTCCTTGGGCCCCTCTATTCCCTGAGACACAACAGTATTGGAAATAAGCCTGTTAGTAATTTTATAATGGCCTGTAAGTGTTCCAGTGAGAGGAGGAGTCTCACATGTCTCACTTTAAATGAAAAGCTAGAAATGATTAAGCCTAGTGAGAATAGAATGTTTAAAGCCAAAATAGGCTAAAAGGTTACACTCTTGTGCCAAACACCTACCCATGTTGTGAATGCAAGGGGAATTTTTTTTTTTTTTTTTTTTTTTTAGACACTATTACTGTGTCACCCTGGGTAGAGTGCCTGGCGTCACAGCTCACAGCAACCTCGAAGTCTTGGGCTTAAGTGATTCTCTTTCCTAAGCCTCCCAAGTAGCTGAGACTACAGGCGCCCACCACAATGCCCAGTTATTTTTTGGTTATAGTTGTCTTTTGTTTGGCAGGCCCCAGCTGGATTCGAACCCTTTACCTCTGGCATATGTGGCTGGCACCCTAGCCACTGAGCTGCAAAGGGGAATTTTTTTGATGGAAATTAAAAATGCTACTCCAGTGAACACATGAATAAAAAGAAAACTAAACAGGCTTATGCAGAAAAAGTTTCAGGGATTTGGATGGAAGAGCAAACTAACAACCTTCTCTTGAGCCAAAGCCTAATCCAAAGCAAGGTGCTAGCTCTCTTTAATTCTGTGAAGGTTGAAACAGGTAAGGAAACTACAGGAAAAAATTTTGAAGCAAGCAGAGATTAGTTCATGTGGTTTAAGGAAAGAAGCTGTCTCCCTAACATAAAAGTGCAAGGTGAAGCTGCAAAAGTTGATGTAGAAGCTGCAACAAGTTATCTACTAGCTGATATCGTTGATAAAGTTGGGTACACTAACCAGCAGATTTTCAGTATAGATAAAAGAAGCTTTATATTTGGAGTGGAACACCATTTGGAATTTTCATAGCTGGAGAGGAGAATTCAATGCCTGACTTTAGAGGATAGGCTGACTTTCTTATTAGGGGCTAATGGAGCTGCTCATACCATTCTGAAAATCCTCAACCCCGTAAGAATTATGCTAAATAGACTTTGATGCTACTCTATAAAATGGAACAACAAAGCCTGGATAATGGTACATCTTCAGCATGATTTACTAAATATTTTCAGCCCAGTGTGCAGACCTACTGCTCAAAGAAAAAGATTCCTTTCAAAACATTACTGCTCTTTGGCAATGCACCTGGGCACCCAAAGAGCTCTGATGGAGATGTACAAAGAAGTTAATGTTGGTGTTTTCATGCATGCTAATACAATATCCATTCTGTAGCCCATGGATCAAGGAATAATTTTGATTTTCAAGTCGTATTACTTAAGAAGTACATTTCATAAGGCTATGTTGCTGCCATAGATCATGATTCCTCTGATGGATCTGAGCAAAGTAAATCGAAAACCTGGAAAGGATTCATCTTTCTAGATGCCATCAGGAACATACATAATTCATGGGAGGAGGCCATATGTGAACATTAAGAGGAATTTAGAAGAAGGTGATTTCAACCTTCATGGATGACTTTGATGGCTTCACAATATCTGTGGAGGAAGTAATAATAAATGTGGTAGAAAGAGCAAAAGAACTAGAATGTAACTGAATTGCTATAATCTTATTTAAAGCTTTAATGGATTAAAGAGTTTCTTCATCTTCTTGGGGTGAAGATAGTGGGAAGTTGGTTGGAATGACAACAAAGGATTTAGAATATTGTATAAACTTAGTTGATAAAGCAGTGGCAGGGTTTGAGAGGATCGACGCCAGTTTTGAAAGAAGTTCTGTGGATAAAATGTTATCAAACAGCATCACATGCTGCAGACAAATATTTGTGAAAGAGTCTATCTGTTTGGCCAACTTCATTGTCTGATTCTAAGAAATTGACATAGCCTCCTAAGTCTTCACCAACCACCACCCTGATTGGTCAGTCAACAGCCATGAACATGGAGGCATGACCCCCCACCAGAACAATTATAACTCACTGAAGGCTAGGGTGACTGTTAGCACTTGTTAACAGTAAAGCATTTTTTAATTAAGGTATATGCAGTGGGGTTTTTTTGTTTTTTTTTTGGCATAATGCTATCTCCCACTTAATAAACTACATATTAATGTAAATATAACATTTATGCACTGGGGAACCAAAATATTTGTGTGACTCATTTTGTGTGATATTCATTTTTTTGTGGTAGCCTGGAATCCAACCTGCAACATTTCCAAAGTATGCCTATGTATAGTATGCTAAAACAGTTCTTATTTTTATTATGGTGCTGAAGCTTTTGCATCTTTTTTTCACATATTTAACAGAAATTGTTAAAATATAGTGAGCAGTCTTTTGACTTCCAGAACTTTATGTTTTATAGTTTGTTACCTTGAATAGTTGTTAGAGCCATCTTATTTTATTTCTATTCTTGGTGGAAAGGTGGATGAAGATGGGTAAGGAATCACCTAATGTTTCTTTAATGTGTTTTCTCATTTTTTATCCTTTTTGATCATTCTGTAGATGAAACTTGTCTTTTAACTACATTAAACATTTATTAAGCTATGGAAATGTCACTACTTGTGGCTTCATCTGGCAGGATAGTAGACATAGAGTTGCATGACAAGAATATATTTCTTATATTTGCCTTTCTTGTTTTCTTGCTCTTTCCATTCCTCATCTTTTTCCTTTCTCTGATTCCTTTCATATTACTTTAACTGATTTCAGTGAAGAAATGTAATGTATATGTATATACATATAAATTGCTTTATGGGATAAAATTAGAAAATCCGATGAAAGTAACATTTTCATAGTTCTGTCAGACTTCTATGTGTTGTTTTCCTTATTTTCAATGGGAAATATGGCTAAATAATTACTGGACAAATACTAATTGAATACCCCATGAATATACAGATTGTAACAGTAAACCAGCTGAAAATCCGTACCTTCAAGTTCACGTTGCCATTTCCTGGGTAGTAGAAGTAAGTGGTATTACATTTTGAGGAATCAAATCCTATCCTGATTTGTTTTAGACATCTTAATTTTTGTCACATTATAAGGCTTATTGAATCCATTCAAGTTTTTTCCAGATTGATAAAGAGTAATTATTTTTTAAATTCTACATATGTCCTTTCCATTTGTATCAGAAACATGTAGTGCCTTTGGCATTCCAAAATTAATGAAGAACATGATAATAATAGTCATATAACATTTGTGAATAGAATATATATGCCATTATTTTTATAGTTCAGTAGTTTTTAACATGGTAAGGAATGTAAACATTACTTGGTTAAAAAGTATTCTTAGAGATTATGTAAGAAGATATAATGCTTTCAGATAAGTGATATCAAATGATATTTAAGAAAATGGTTGGTAAAATACATGGCTTATTGTTATTCAAAGTTGTCTCTTTTTTTCCCCCACAGGAGAAATCTCAACTATTTTTCCAATGCTTATGCAGCTGCAGTTAGTGCCGTGGATCCTGATGCAGGAAATGGAGAACTTTGCATTAAGGTTCCATCAGAGCTATGGAAACACGTCGATGGTAAAGCACTGAGACTATATTGGTTGAACAGTAAAATCATTCTAGATTCAGAGACTAGATAATCTTATGTGAAAACTAATATTTTCGAAGTATAAATTAACCTATTAAAATATACAGAAAGGATTGGGAGTTCTTTTTCTTGGTAAGGTAGCAAAAATAGGACAATCAAGGGCTGTGACAAAAGTACCTCATTTCACTATTATTTTTTAAAGTGAAAGTTTTAAAATACAGATGGCTAGAATAGTATGTCAAGATTTGAGAACCACACAATGTCAAATTAGTTTATAATTATACAATTTTGTTGCAGGAAGGATCCTGAAAAATCATCTGGTTTAATTCTTTTTTTTTTTTTTTGCAGAAGAGTAATCTTGAGTCTAATGAAAGTAAGCAAACTGCTGAAACCGATTTAGCTAATTAGTGGTAGAGTCAAAGCTGGAACATAGGGTTCTTGACACTCATTCTGCATATTCTCTAAATTTTTGTTTCCTCTTGTGTAAAATTATAGTCATTATTATACAAATTCTGTCTTATTTTTTCTTGAGACAGAGTCTCACTGTGTTCCCCTGGGTAAGGTGCCATGGTGTCATGGCTCACAGCAACCACAAATTCTAGGGCTTAAGCAATCCTCTTGCCTCAAGTCTTCTGAGTAGCCGGGACTACAGGCATCGGCCACTATGCCCAGATAGTTTTTCTATTTGTAGTAGAGATAAGGTTGCTCTCACTCAGGCTGGTCTAGAACTCCTGACTCAAGCAATCTACCCGCCTCAGCTTCTCAGGGTGCTAGGATTACAGGCATGAGCTACTGCTCCTGGCCAAATTCTGCCTTTAAAATTAACCAAGACAAGGAAGTAAAAGACTGTTTCGTTTTTGTTTTCTGTATATCTTCTTTCCATTTGTATCAGAAACATGGATATGGGGAGGGGATGACATTTATATTGTTACCCAGTTTAACAGACAAGCATAAAAGTTCTCCATTGCATGTTCAAGGTTTGGACATAGTCCAGATTGTCATAATGTTTGGGGAGAAATTGAAAGAAACCAAACATTTTTTAATATTTTTATGAAAACAACATATTTATTATATAGAAATGAAACGTAAAAAACATAATAAATAATGCAAATTCTCCGGTAGTCCTTCCTACTCTACTACCCCATACCCTACCTCTACTCCCCAAAGTCAACTAGGGTTAGCATTCTATGGGAGAATAAAATAGGAGGACACAACTTGAAAAGTAAGTTTGAGATTGGATTTGGAAAGTGCTTAGTGTCCATTGTGGGAGTTTTGAACTTTTTCTTTGGACATTGCACATTGTTAAACATTGAGAGGAGGTTATGGCATGACCACACCACAGCTATATTTTGGGAAAAATCTATGAACAGTGATTAGAATTGGTTGGAGGTAGGAACACCAGTGCAGGCAGGCTGTTGAGTTAATATAGGCAGAGACATGATAAAAACCTAAACTAGGCTAAATAATGTGATCTTTCAGATAAAACTCAACATTTGATTTCCATTTTATGTTGAGTGTTAAGTCTTTACCTTTATTATCACTGTTACTTATGTATCAATGTGTGTATATTTATTTATTGCAGAGTTAAAGGTCCTGAAGATACATATCAATTTTTCTTTGGATCAGCCAAAAGGAGGTCTTCATTTTGTAGTACCCAGTGTAGAGGGAAGCATGGCAGAGAGAGGTGCTCATGTTTTCTCTTGTGGGTATCAGAATTCTACAAGGTAGATTATAAGTTTTTCTATATTTCAATAATTGTATTTCTAATTGTGTTTTTTCTTGTGTCTGTGTAAGACATACATTTATGAGAAGTATGAACATGACTCCCCCAACTTATACCTCTTGTAAATCATTCTCATTTGTCAGTTCTTCTCAATTTTGTTTTTCTCTCTCTTCCTGTCCCTCCTTTTAAAGTCTCCTGTTCTAAAATAATCACTTTATTTGATCCTTTCTTTTTTTAAGCTGTATATTGTAGTAAAACATGCATGCAGAAAATTGCCCAAATTGTAAACGTGAAACTCAATGAATTTTCACAAGTGAACAAGCCCATGTAATCCATACTCAGATCAAGACCAAGAACATTACCAGTGTCACAGAGACGCCTCTTACCCACTTTCCATTCACTACTTGCCCACTCAACATTCTCCTGCCTGACTGTTCTGATTTCCAAAGTACCATAGATTAATTACACCTGTTTTTGAACTTTGTATAAATGAATCATGTGTATTATGCTGTTCATATGTGCCTTTTTTGTTTAACATTAATACATTAGCTGTCAGGTGAATTGTATTTAGCTTATGTTAATTTTGAGCCTGGGACTTTGTGAAGCATATATAACTCCCATGTCTCTTGCCCTAATAAGTAGCCCCAAGGGGCAAAAAATTTTTTTTCTAGTGTGACAGTCAGTTAATAGTGAAATTTATCTGGATTGTGTGTAATTATGGTATATTCATTCTCTTAGCTCTATAATTTATTATATGTTGTTGAAATATTATACTATAATATTTTATAGTCTCAGACTAACTCTTCTAAGATTGGATGTCTCATAGTCTTGTATCCCTCAATACCAAGAACCAATCTTGGCACATAGGAAGACCCAACCTGAATTGGTGAAAGTCCAATATAAATTTTATATCCGACTTCACCAGTACTAAGTATGAATTTATACAATTCTTTGCATATTCCAAAATAGCAGTCTCCTAACTTGAGGAATACATTCAGAATATTATGTTTTATACAAATTTCTTATAAATTATTTTTGGTTGCTGAAAATAAGGACTACATAAAAACTGACTTAATGTGGCTGGGTGTGGTGGTTCATTCCTGTACGTAGTCCTAGCACTTTAGGAGGCTGAGGTGATAGGATCTCTTGAAGTCAGGAGTTCAAGAACAACCTAAGTAAGCAAAGTTAGACCATTTTTCTACTAAAAATAGAAAAATTACCTGGGTATGATGCCAGACACCTATAGTACTAGGCTACTCAGGGGGCTGAAGCAAGAGGATTACTTCAGACCAGGAGTTTGGGGTTTCTGTGAACTAGGCTATCACTCTAGTCCGGGGTCTAGTCCGGTGAATATAAAAGCTAAAATTATTTTAATTTAAAAAATAGAAACTGAGAACTGCTTAACTCTTTTTAGGGTTTGAACTGGCTATAGTATACTTTGTTAATATTGCTAAATAATATTTGGAAACTGATTTTATCAGATCCTTCAGTTTGCAGAAAAAAAGCTTCAGTAACCAAATAACTAAAGTTTCTTCATTTTTCTAGAAATGTTAAAATAACTAGGATGTGGGGAACATTGTAGGATATTCTTTCAATGTGTTTTCTATAATGTTGATCTTTTTTTCTAGATTTTGGTTCCCTTGTGTTGATTCATACTCTGAATTGTGTACATGGAAATTAGAATTCACAGTAGATGCAGCAATGGTGGCTGTTTCCAATGGAGATTTGGTGGAAACAGTTTATACCCATGATATGAGGAAAAAGACCTTCCATTACATGCTTACCATTCCTACAGCAGCGTCAAATATCTCTTTGGCCATTGGACCATTTGAAATACTTGTAGATCCATATATGCATGAAGTAAGTCAGAGCTTCTCCCTTCTTACTCTCCTTTTACCCTTTTACTCCTTATAAAAAGGTTATTAGTGAAATACTAAGTCTTTCTTAACTCTTTCAGTTAAGAATATCACTAGAGAGAAAATGTTTCCTTGTCTGGTTTATTTAATGATATGAATTCATGAATGAATTCCTTTCAACAAACTGTTGTGTTTAAATTTCAGATTGTTTATCAGCAAAGGGCTTAGCATTACAAAAGAGCTTTTCAGTTGTGCTATGATTTTGAGTATAGGTCAGTTTCTGTAACTAATTCTGCTTATTACTAATTTCATCTTTTTGTTCAGTGTATATTTTTGAAAGTTATAATCCCACCTCTGGAGTCTGAAATATTATAAATTAAAGAGTAAGATTTATTCTCACTTCATAGAGGAAAAGAGAAAAGTCTGAGGCAGAATTAGAATTCTGGTCAGCAAACTCAGAAGACTTCTAGTTTCTTTTCAGCATACATATTACAGATCATATATCAATTGATAGGCCAAATAGTAATTTTAGGCCTCCCCAAGAATGAGACTGGTGCTGGTTAGAAAATGATTTATTAGTTGTTAACTCTCTTGGCTTCTGTACTTGTTTAAAATAACATTTGAATGAATCTCTTCTTATTTTCTATTATTTCATTATGTTTTCAACTCAATTTTCTTTTTTTAAAAATGTAAGCCTATATTTTGATCATGTGTATCTTAGCAGCTTTTTTTTTATGTGAATAAAAATTGAGAACAATGAGCTTTAGAAAGACTGTAGTGAACTCCTCAGTATGCCTTTTATATTTTCTTTCCTGAAATTCACAACATATATAAAATAATTTGTGAAAAAAAACTCAGGATATTTTGTGAGGTTTTTTTTTTTTTAAAACAGTCTCACCTTTTTTTTTTTTTTTTTTTTTTTAAATTGTTAAATCATAGCTGTGTACATTAGTGCAATCCAGGGGTACACAGAGTCTCACTTTTATCACCCTCAGTAGAGTGCTATGGTGTCACAGCTCACAGCCACCTCCAACTCCTGGGCTTAGGCGATTCTCTTGCCTCCACCTCCCAAATAGCTGGGACTACAGGTGTCTACCACAACGCCTGGCTACTTTTTTGTTGCAGTATGGCTGGGGACCCACCAGCCTTGGTATACGGATCCCACGCCCTACTCACTGAGCCACAGGCACCGCCCAATGTTTTTGTTTTTGTTGTCTTGGCAATGACTCTTTTAAAAGGGCAACCACTGATAAGATTGGCAGTGAACTTTATTGTCTTTGATAAATGATCAACTTTAAAATCAACATTTGATTTTTACATATTTTGTATTTCAGAAGATTTTATCACACTTTTTGAATGACAATCGAGAAATAGTTTTCTTAAATACTTAGGCGCCATAACTTAGTCTGTCTCTGTCTTAGATATTTAATAATTGTTACCTACATTACCAGTAGATTTGCTATCATGTAGGTTATTCTAAAAGTGAGTACTTTTTTTGATGAGTAGTATTTTTTTGTGATTCGTGTACCAAGGGGTTTCCTAATCATGATTTAGTTTAATACTTAACCAGGAAAAATAATTTTGATCATATGTTTACAACTTTACAACTTGCCTTTACAATTGTGCAACAATCAAAACTCTTTAGCATGGCTTTCAAGATCTTCTAGCTAGAATTTGATCCTAATATTATACTAAAAATAGTTTACTTATATTTCTCTGATCATACCTTATTTCTTCTTGTCTTTACTTTGGAATATTCTCTTTTATCATCCTCACCTATCAAACTTTCGTCCAACTCAAAAACATTACCTCAGATTCAGTTTCCTGCTTGAAACCTGAATGACCTGTGTCATTGTTGATGCTGCTCATTGGGCATGGGATTTTAACACAAGGCAGTATATGATGATAGTGTGAACACGGTGAGACATAACATAATGAAAAAACCAGAGCTGCTATTTCTATTGGAGACATGTTTTATTTCCTAACTACCATTAAGCTTCCCTGCAGATACCAATGCATAGTTAAAATATTAGAGGAAGACCATAATAATTGTTCTTTATACACAGATAAAATGACATTAACTCTTGATTACTAAGAGAGTAGTATAATGTCCAATGTTGACCAGGTTATATATTTATAAATAAGAGGTAAATTTATAATAAGTCTTTCTTGTTGTATAGACATATCAGAAGAAATTTTAGTTTAATTTAGAAACAAAATTTTATTTTTAGTGTGTCTAAGCATTCCACAATTCCACAGATGTAACTAATCATGAATTTAATTTTATAGTACAATGTGTATTTTGTAAACATGTTCAGTAACGTACTCACTAATTTTACAACAACATTTTCTTTTAGCTTCATTAAATTAATAAGAAAACTAGATTTATATGAACATTTATTTATAATTGAGATATTTGTGAAATTTAAAGTATTAAAGTTAACTTTTTAGTTTAGAGGGTCTTCTCTGCTTTTTATTTTCAGGTTACTCATTTTTGTTTACCCCAACTTCTTCCATTGCTGAAACATACCACATCATACCTTCATGAAGTCTTTGAATTTTATGAAGAAATTCTTACATGTCGATATCCATACACCTGTTTTAAGACTGTATTCATTGATGAGGCTTACGTTGAAGTGGCTGCTTATGCATCCATGAGCATTTTTAGGTTGGTATCTCTTCAAATATGAAATACCTAAATTTGGGCTAATGATAATGGAGAAAAGTCACTGATTTGTGATCAATTTTAAGATATGTTTTTTGTTGTTGTTTGTTTGTTTTCTTTAACTTAGCTGTAGTTCACTTTGTAAAAAATCTAGGGGTTCTTTTTTTTGGGGGAGGGGGTTGTTATTGTTTTGAGACAGTCTCACTCTATTGTCCAGGCTAGAGTGCTATTGTGTCAGCCTCGCTCACAGCAACCTTAAAACTCTGGGGTTCAAATGATCTTCCTGCCTCAGTGTCCCAAGTAGCTGGAACTACAGTTGTCTACCACAAAGCCAACCAAGTTTTTCTTTTTTTAGTAGAGATGGGATCTTGCTCTTGCTCAGGCTGGTTTTGAACTCCTGACTGATGAGCTCAAGAGATCTTCCTCTCCTGACCTCCCAGAGTGCTAGGATTATAGGTGTGAGCCACTGTCTCTGGCCAGAAAGTCTAGTTTTTTAAATTTAAAAATGTCAGGGTGGACGCAGTGACTCATGCCTATAATCCCAGCACTTCGAAGGCTGAGGTGGGTGGCTTGTCTGAGCTCACAGGTTTAAGACCAGGCTGAGCCAGAACGAGACCTCCTCTCTAAAAATAGCTGGGAATTTTTGCGGACACCTGTTGTGCTAGCTATTGGAAGGCTGAGGCAAGAGAATTGCTTAAGCCCAGGAGTTTGAGGTTGCTATCAGCTATAACGCTATGACACCACAGCACTCTACCAAGGGTAACAAAGTGAGACTCTGTCTCAAAAAATAAATAAATAAAATGAAATGAAATAAAATAAAATTTAAAAATGTAGAAAAGCATGAAGAAGAAAATTATAAGGTAACTCAAAAGATATCTTCAGCCAGAGTTAACTAACACTAATATTTGTCATATTTCTTAGTCTCTTTTGTGTTTATAAATTTTTTTCTTTCCTTTTTTTCTTTCTTTTCTTTCTTTTTTTGAGACAAATCTCCATTACCCTGGGTAAGAATGCTATGGTGTCATCATAGCTCACAGCAACCTCAAACTTCTGGGTTCAAGTGATCCTCTTGCCTCTGCCTCCCAGCTAGTTGGGACTACGGGCATGTGCCACCATGGTCAGCTAATTTTTTAATTTTTAATAGAGATGGGGTTCTTGCTCTTTCTCAGGCTGGTTTCACATTCCTAAGTACAAGCATTCCACCCGCCTCAGCCTCCCAAAATGCTAGGATTACAGGTGTGGGCTACCACACCTGGCCTGCTTATAAATTTTTTAAAAATGATACAAATTATTATTTGGGTAACTAGTATTTGTTTTTCCTGGTACTATTTAAATATTTACTATTGCAGAAATTTGTTTTTTTTTTTTTAAACAGAGAACTTTTTTCTTTTTTTTTGCTCTGCTTACCTCCCTCTCCTTCTTTCTTGCAAAAGTTTCAGATTTAGAAGTTTTCTGTCTAAAAGTCAGTGATTTTACTTTCACTGAACTTAAATCTTCTCATCTGTAGAATGGGGAATAATAATACTGCCCCTTAATTTTTCAGAGTATTAGAAGCATCCAGCGGGATAATGTATTTGAAAGTAAATAACAGAGCACAAAAAATTCATACTTACTATTAGGAAAAGATTTTGAGAGACCCCTTCACATAAGGATCAGTTTCTGATTAATATACTGGGTTTTGATTAATGAGGCTTCCAACCCCCACTTTTCAAAAAGTCATTTATGCATTTTAAGGAATTCAGTGGGAAACATTGTGTTTTCGCTTTCAGCAGAAATTACTAAAGTTATGAATTTAGTCAAATTTTGAAAATTAGAAGACTCTTTGGGAAAGTATTACTATTTTTCTCTTTTATATCTAACTTAACTTCTATTATTTTAAAAGTGGGATTATTTTACTTTGACTCCACAACTGTTATTTTCTTGATTATAATTAGTTTTCTTTTAAATTCCAGCACAAATCTTTTACACAGTGCCATGATTATAGATGAGACACCTTTGACTAGAAGGTGTTTAGCCCAGTCATTGGCCCAGCAATTTTTTGGGTGTTTCATATCCAGAATGTCTTGGTGAGTAAACTCAAAGTTACCATTACTGGTTTAAAAAAAAAAAAAATCAGGAAAGTTTATTTTTATTTTATTTTCTTACAATGTAAGATGGCCTTTGCCCTAAAGGCAGGTAGGTTATTCCTTTGGGGGATGGTCAGGAAGTGACCCCCACCAAAGTGATTTTCACACATATGGTTAAGCTGAACAATTGAACATTTGAAAACAAATGGTCAGTGGGGTCAGTCCCTGACCCCCTCTAGTTGGTGTGCCACTGCACTATTTATGTATATGAGGCTGTCCAGAAAGTATCCAGTCATTGTTAATATGATTTTGCATATTACGCGGCTTGATGCTTTCAGGCATCCCTTGAATATTTAAAGAAAAATGATAAGTGTAAATTTCATCTTAACTTTTTGGCCATGAAATTAATTACTGCTATAATTTACAATAAGAAGAAAGTAAGAGTTTTGATAAAACAGTATCTTAAAAAACTGAATACTGAGATGTAAGAACTTAAATATACAGAAAACTCTAGTTGGAATTCTAATGTCAATATTCAAAGCATTTGGAAATAGTCAAGGTAATGTTTAAGGCAAAATAGTGTTCTTGTACAGTACTGATAATGATAGAGAGATTTGCTTGCTAAAGCTTAGCTTTGTAACATTTTATTGAAAAAGAGAATGAGAAGTATGTACACCTTTTCTTTTTTGATTAACTTGAGATGATTTTGAAGAAAACACAGAACTTAAGATTTTAATTTATAATTGTAAACATTCTATACTATATATAGTACATAAATCTTGGTTTCTTTTTCTTTCTTGCTGGAGGGGAAGAGGGCACATGATAAGGTCCCTTGATTTGTAATTTTCCTAAAATTATACATAATAGTTTCATTAAACAGTAGTACTTGGGACATAGTAGGTAAAATGTTATGGATTAATGGATGGATAGATGAATATAAAAAATGAATAAATGAGTGAATGATACTAGTTTTTTTCCTAGAGAAACCAAAAAATAAATTGAGTAATTAAACTTTAGGTTTTAAAATGTTATTGATAATGGCATAATGCATAGCATTGACCATAATAGATTGTGGCCTTTTAGAATTGAGCAAAACGGTCCTGACTGTGAGCAAGTATTTCCATAGGAACAGATTTTTGCAGGAGGAACAGTGCTGTCAGAGTTGAGCACATACACTGGTAAATTATACTTGAAATAAGAGTGACAGTAAAGCAGCCTTACAATTAAAGGTAAAGCTAGATGTGAAGAAGGTAGAATGAATGGGACACATAGAGTTCCATTCAGTGAGAAGAAGTTGGGAAACCTTGTAATTTATCAATAACTTTTAATTTCTCTAAGAAGGTAGGGAATAACACACTATACATATTCCATTATTTTCTTTGATATTGTCTGAAGAGTTTTTATGGCTGAAAGTCATTTATATTTTTATTTTTTCTTAGGTCTGATGAGTGGGTGTTGAAGGGAATTTCAGGCTATATTTATGGACTTTGGATGAAAAAAACTTTTGGTGTTAATGAGTACCGCCATTGGATTAAAGAGGTAACAACAGCAAGATCCATTATCCACTAAAAAGTCAGTAAGACAAATTAGAGGTCTCTCGATTTTCAAGTCTTATCTCCTTTGGATTGTAAAATACTTTAAAAGTAGCAGTTAAAAGTCTCACATTTTTCCTGGCAAAATGGAAATCATTTTATTGAGAAAGACTGTTTTATCTAGTTTCCATTGTGAGTATTGGCCCCTAAAGATTTTTTCCCCCCAATCATCTTAACCATCATATAGGTTGTTAGAAATAGATCCTTATATTAATTGTTTATAACTTTGATTTCTAAATTTGTTTAGCTTGGTGACTCTGTTAAGTCTTTCCTAGCTTTATCTGTATAAGGAGGGCAATAGTGATATCTAGCCATGGACAGGGATTGTGAGATACTCACATGAACTTTATGGCCACCCTATATATGTAATGCGCATGGTACTTTGCACATAGTATATGCTGGCTTATCCTTGAATGCATTTATGTTCTCTGCCGTTGTCACATCTTTTTCCTGCTATTTAAAAATTTAAAAATTCTTGGGCAGCACCTGTGGCTCAAAGGAGTAGGGTTCCAGCTTCATATACCAGAGGTGACGAGTTCAAACCCAGCCCTGGTGAAAAACTGCAAAAAAAAAAAATTTAAAAATTTTTGCCAAAAAGAAAAATAACAACTGTAGTTTGCTTAGCCCTTTTTTTGTCATATACATATATATTTTAATCATACATGCTTAGCTTCTTCTCAGATAGAAGAATATCAGCCTTTAATTGCTTCATTAATCAAATCCCATCATCTTCTTGCCTTTTTTCTTTTATATATTATTATCATCCAAGCATAAGCTCAAGTAAGCCAAAAAAGTTAATTGTTAAAGACTTTAACCATCTTGTTTCTCCTATTAAAAGATTGAAACATCTGGAACTGGAAGAGTATTCTTCGTTTCAAAAACTATTAAAGAAGAAAATTAGCTTAACACTTAATGTAACATTTTATAAATATGTATTGATAATCTTAATTCCCCTATCTACCTGTTATTGTGCCTATTTTATGAGGAAACTAAGGTACCTAGAGAGTAAATTATTTGATCAAAGTATACACCTAGTAGGTAGTCGAGCCAGTACTCAAACTGTTAACTACTTTTAACTACTTCACTCTGCTGTTCACTGATTTTCTGTTCTGCATCTATATTTTTTATACTAGTTGTGAGTTTCCAATGCAGTTATGGTGGTATCATTTTTTCACATAAACATTTTCTTTTACTTTGATTTATATCATGTTTGTTTTATATCATGTAAACTAGAAAAATTTTTAAATGATGGATTCCTGACATAATTTATCCTGATTTCTTTTTACTTGCCTAAATCCCCAGAAGTAACATTTTCAGAGAAGGAAGAAATAAACTTGGAAGAGAGGTTGAGAAGAGCTATAAGAAACAGTTGACAGGCTGCTAGCCAGCCCTGAATTCACAAAGTAAAGAAGGCTGTTTGGCTCTTATTCTACCAGCTTAGTATTCTGCCTTATTTATAAGAAGATACTCTCCAAATACATTTTACTTACTCTAAGAAATTTGCATTCTGATTCTAGGAAATGAGAATTCACAGGTTAGTTCTCAAGTTTGATATATAAAAAATTTTACTGACTTCTATTTTTATATCTTTCTTAGGAGCTAGACAAAATAGTGGCATATGAACTAAAAACTGGTGGAGTTTTACTACATCCTATATTCGGTGGAGGAAAAGAAAAGGATAAGTATGTTTATTGTTCAGAGGTGACATTATAAACCTTGGCTATATCCATGAATTTACTTTATTCTATTTAAGAGCTAAGTAGTATTTCACTGTACCTTGGAATTTAATTTAATCTTTCCCAAATTACTATTCATTACTAAAGCTTACAAACTCAAAGTTGGAAATGTTAAATGAAATATAAAAATAATTTTTTCAAATGTTGGGTTGATACAATATTTTAAATTTTAATATGCCACATTTTGAAGAAGCTTCAAATCCACTTCATAGTTACTTATGCTACTACAACAAGATGCCACAGACTGGGGAATTTATAAACAATAGACATTTATCTCTCATGGTTCTGGAGGCTGGGAAGTCCAAGATCAAGGAACCAGGGCTGCTCCCTGCTTCCAAGATGGTGCCTTATTGCTATACTCTTCCCCAAGGAAAGACTTTATGTCCTCAGGTGGAAGGACAAGAGAGTGTTCTCTTCAACTTCAAGCCTTTTTATGAGAGTGCTAACCCTGTAATGAAGGTAGAGCCCTCACAACTTAATCACCTCCCAAAAGCCACACCTTTTCATACTGTTGCATTGGGGGTTAATGATCAACATGAATCTAGGGGAGGATACCATCATTTAAACCATAGCACCACTCATACATTGATTGTGAGAGTATAATTTTATATAATGTTTTTGAAAAGTAGTTTGGTGGTCCTAACCAAATTTTAGATTGGGTAATTTTTAGATACAATAATTCCTCTAAATATGTGATCATATAGAAATTATACTTATGAGCATTTATTATACAGAAATACTTGCACATGTGTAAAAAGATAATCAGTGTAGCATTATTTGGAATAAAAAACTGTAAACAATTTAAATGTTCACATATGTCATAAATGTTTTCATCTAGACTATCTTTTTCATCATTTCATAATTTTCAATTTTTACAGAGTCATTTTGGTCTTACGTCTTGCAGATTTTGTATTGTTCTTTCAGAAATTTTTTTTTTTTTTTTTTTTTTTTTTTTGAGGCACAGTCTGTCACCCAGGCTGGAGTGTACTGGTGTGATCATAGCTCACTTCAGCCTCAGTTTATGCTCAATTGATAATTATTTTCTTTTGTTTGATTTATGTATGTAATCCATCTTAAATGTATTTTTGTGCTTGCTCAATGTTGGTATATTGGTTGAAATTGCATTGATTGTAATTTGATGAATTTGAGGGTAATTGAAATATTCACAGCATTGTGCCTTCCCATCTAGAAGCTCAGTATTTGTTTCTATTTATTTAAATTTTTCTATATGTTTTTTAGTAAAACTGCAGATTTTTCTTCCAGTTAAGTTTATTTTTAGTTTTTCTTAGTACTCAGGCACTCAGGTTTTGATCAATTGTCTTCATATGGCCATAATTTATTGTTTGTTTAGTATTTATTTTTCTTATTAAATAAGTGTGCTTACTTTTTTTTTTTTTTTTTTTAGTCCAGCTTCCCATCTACATTTTTCAATAAAGCATCCGCATACACTTTCTTGGGAATACTACACTATGTTTCAATGTAAAGCTCACCTTGTGATGAGACTGATTGAAAATAGGATCAGTATGGAATTTATGCTACAAGTAAGTGTTAAAGTTAACTGAACAGTGGTAAAGATCTATTCTATATGAGTATATATATATATGAGTATAATCTGAATGCTGTTGTATAGAGTAGGAAGCATCTGAGTTTGTGGTTTTGTTTGCCTACTAGGAGTAATGGAGTGTTTGGGTTTTTTTCTTTTTTATAGAGGCAAGGTCTGTCTCCTGCCTAGGCTGGAGTGCAATGGCTAAGCTCATTGCAACCTCAAACTCCTAGGCTCAGGCCATTCCCCTTCCTCAGCTTTCTGAGTAGTTAGGACCACAGGTGCCCGCTACTATACCTAGATAATACTTTTATGTTTTATAGAGATGGTGTCTCAGTATGTTGCTGGTCTTGAAATCCTGGCCTCAAGTAATCCTTTCACCTCTGTCTCCTAAATTACTGGGATTACAGGTGTGACCCACCACATCCAGCAATAACCTCTGCTTTTTATTTGTTTTTCCTGAGATGTAGAATGGGTATCAATACCTGATCCACTTAGCACATGATCATTATGAAGATAAAATTAGAATGTGGAGATGAAAGTAACACTAATTTATGCATATAATTTTATATTCTATATTACATTAAGGATGAAATGTCATTTAGAAATGTTTTCAATAGAAAAAAAAAACCAATTTAAAAGATGTTTATTTTTACTATTGCTAAATTTTGCCATGTATTTTAAGAAAATTTTGGTATGACTAGTTGAGATCTAATAATTGAGTTAGTGGAATATCTTGAGATGTATTATAAATGTTTAGCCACTTTTTTCATTGATAACATCTTAGAGGTAGGTAAAAAAATAATTAACTTACTCCTTATAAAAAAACATTTTAAGTTTGCCCTTAAAATTTTTTAGTTGTCTGTCCTTTACCTTGTGTTTATAATGTATAAAAGAAACATTGATGAAAGATGGTCCATAGAGAGCCACTCAAATTTTGGGAGTGGTATAAATCCTAATGTTATGATAATTCTTAATAAACACAATATTCTTTGTCTAGTACATTTTTAACATTAATGTTTATATAAAGAATGGTTTTATATTCTATTTAAACCTTTGCATGTTAAGTATTGCTGGGATTCTTTAACTAGAGCATCTATATAATAATTTATGAAATTTTTGTCTTCTCATGCTGACTATAATAAAGTTATAGTGCAAAGTGGGTATAGTACACAATTCAAAGTGATGTTAATGTGAATTTACTAAATGACACTTTTATCCTAACAGGTTTTCAACAAACTGCTAAGTCTGGCTAGTACTGCTTCATCACAGAAGTTCCAGTCACATATGTGGAGTCAGATGTTGGTTTCCACATCTGGATTTTTGAAATCCATTTCAAATGTCTCTGGCAAAGACATCCAGCCTTTAATAAAGCAGTGGGTGTATCCTTTTCAATAGCAATTCAACAAAGTGGCGAAGGGAATATCGTGTGCGTGTAAGGAGAAGATAGAAAAGGGCTTTGGGTGTGTCAGAGGAAGTATGAACTGTTTATATTTTCATAGTAGAAATAGCCATGAACTGTGAATCATTTTCTCCCAGATGACTACTAAACATTGAGTTACACATACATATATGTTTGTAATTGTAAAGTTTGGCATACTGTATTTTAAACTACTTCTTAATATGTGGGTAAAGAAATAGGTTTGATGGTGGGCGAGGTAAATAATCCACCAGACAAGCCTGTAGGATTACTTGTGAAATGCAGTCGTCTGGTGGCTTTTAAATGTGGTCAGAGATTGGCACAACTTGAGTAGTAACTTGGAATTTTGCTTGTATTTTCCATTTCAAAACACTATTATATTAAGAACCCAATGTAGTGGTTTTGCTACTTTAAAAACACAAATTTTTCAGTATTTCAGAAATTTTATTTAAATCTGGGGAAGCATTTTTCACAAGAATTCTGAATATTTTGCCACCTGGTTTACAGTAAAATAAGCTTTCAAACTTTGAACTGGTAGGAATGCATCTCAAAATTATTAATAGTGTGCTATAATGAATAACTTGTTTAGTACATAATTTATTTCAGTATGTAAAATTTCCTTTACAATTCTTCAGAGACCAGAGTGGAGTGGTAAAATTTTATGGAAGTTTTGCATTTAATAGAAAACGAAATGTCTTAGAATTGGAAATAAAACAAGATTATACATCTCCTGGAACTCAGAAATATGTGGTAAATGTCTTTAAGAAATGGCCTTTGGCAATGCTGTCTCCCCAGTTGCAGTAAAGGAATGGCTTAGGGGTGGGGTTACTAATTAGATGTTTCATAATGAGATTTTAAAGAGAATGAATTCATAAAACATGACTTTGTCAGTGAAGGAAGGAGGAGGTACAAGCAGAGATTTCAGAGGATTAGGGTCTCCCAATTTTAAGTTTGCCCTTAAATTTTTTTAGTCTTTGTTCCCATTCTCCCCATTCTTCCTTTCTTTGGCACCATTTGCCTATCTCTGTTCCTAAGTATACATTTTATGTAATACTGTTTTATATATTGATATATATCTATCTGTACACATAAGCATACATATTGGTAAATTTCTGTCACACCTTTTAACAGTATTTTTTTTTCTTTGAAGGGACCACTTAAAGTGACAGTGCAAGAGTTAGATGGATCCTTCAATCATACATTGCAAATTGAAGAAAACAGCCTTAAACATGATATACCATGCCATTCCAAAAGCAGAAGGTAGGCATTAAATCATAACTGTAAACTGCAAGTCCTACAGATTAAGATGCTGAAATATTTTGTTGCATGCCCAATTTTTTAGGTAAAAAGCCTATTACCTAGTATCTTTTTTTTCTCCATTTTACTTCAAGTTAGTGTTGTCAGACATTCTTGCTTGCTTTCTGTTTTTGGTGACATTTTGTCTTTAGAGTTGTAAAACTGCCTTATAGTTTGAGAATCCTTATTTTATAGGAAGGGAGAGGGTGAATTAGAGTTTTTGGAGCCAGGAAAAATTTAAGACATATAGCTTAGGTTCAACTTAGGTTCATTTTATTTAGTTTTGTTGGAATAATATCTATGGGAAATATTAGAAAAATGATAATTGAAGAGCTGAATATGTAGGAAAAGCCCTACATCTTGTTTACTATGTCTTCTTTTCCTTTTTCTTTATAGCAATATGCCTCTACAGAACATTCTTGATCTCTTTCAATGGAAATAGCCACTCCCAAAATTTCCAAACAATTCACCTTTTATTTAATATATTTTTTTCCTTTACCACTTACTTAACTCAGCAGTTAGTTGGTACTCAAGAGTAATGAAAGGAGAGCATTTCTGTTCTTTCCTTGAGGAACATCAGCACTTTAGGAACAGAAGTTTTATATTGATGGCTTTGTTTAGTTCATCTCAGACAGAAGTTCTATTAATTTTGAAAGCTTTCAGAGAACTTGATTCTGAAATCTTTCTGTAATTATTCTTACTCTGAGAAAATTTTTAATTCAGAATGAAATCCCTATTTCTTTTTGTCCTATCCACCTTGGAAATTAAGAACATGTGTTGTTACCCTGAGGCCTTTTTTCTCTATGGTAATCGTGTGTCATTTGAGTATTCTTTGGTGTGAGGAACATGGGAGCACTTTGTTCTTTGTTCCTATTTTTATTTGCCCTTCTCTTAGTTTTTCGTGTGTTATTCACTAGGTTTTGTGATGTGGGAGTAATTTACATAGGAACAGTTGTCTTTGTTTTTGCTTCTCTTAAATTTTGTGCTTATTAATTAGTTCTATATCTTAATACTCATAAGATGTTTTACTACTCTAATCACTTTCATTACAAGGGTATCTCATATAATGCTTACGTCAGGGCTTTGGTGGGCTTATCACCAGAGCAGTGTTCATTTTACCTAATATGTTTTTATTCCATACTCACCCTCCTGCCCTCCAAAATCCTTTTAGTGAACTTTAGCTGCCCTTAATCTCTATTTAGAATTGAAAATCACAAATTTTTTAAACTTACTTTTCCTCAAATATAGGAACAAAAAGAAAAAAATCCCACTGATGAATGGAGAAGAAGTTGATATGGATCTTTCCGCAATGGAGTAAGTTAATTACATTAAATTTAAGACTACAGTATTTTCTGCATTTTCATTTGTCTCGTTTATTAGTCATATCTAAAAGGATATAATTGTCGTCCAAATGAATGCTTTTAAAACTTCTTAAACATAAATCCTATGGTAAAAGCAAATTTTACATAAAACATAACTAATCAAAGATTAAAATACGTCTGCCTTGGCCTAAGAGAAATTAAGGGGAAATGCATGATGGTTGTGGTGGTAGGCACAGTCCTCACAAGGCTGCTTTCTTGTTCTCTCTTGGTGGCCAGGAACACAGCTTCTCAAACTGCAACATGCATGCAAATCTCTAGGCGATGTTAAAATACCCTTTCTGATCTAGTACTACTCTAAGGGAGCCTGATAATTTACATTTGTCTCCTGAGTTCCCTGGTGATACTGATTCTATTTGTCTTGGGAATAGGACTCCAGGATACTTTGAGGCTCCCTGTGTTTGCAAAGCAGTTTTTAAAATGCTATTCTAAATTTTATGTAGTAATATTGGTTGGTTGACAGTGGGGTTGTTTTTAGTGTTTTTTATTTTTGAAGTAATACCTATTTTACCCATCCATTCTATGTCTGTATATTTTATAAAACATCTATTATTATTTACTAATTCGATTGCCAAATTATCACTACTGTTTATGCTTACACATAGGTTATGTTCACTGATTTTGCCTTTCAAGATAAGTGTTAATTTTAATATTTAAATATAACCACAAGTATTATATCGATAGTCACCATCCCATTGTATTTGTTTAGTTGTATTAATATCACAGGTAGTATTATTTTGATGAAAGTGTTGATATAGACTAAATTTTTAAAACTATGTTTGTTATTTTGAGAAGTACAGGAGGGTGAATTTGTGATATGCCTCCAAATAATGATTTCATAACTTCCTGTTTGAAAATGATGATCATGAGTCTAGCATTTTAAAGAAGTGTTAGAAGTCAGCTAAACAAATTATTTTGGTAAAATAAATGCTTGTCTTTTAGTCAGAAATTGATTTCCATTAATGGGAATTTCTATTAGGTTATTGGAAATTCAGTGAAGAAATTTGTCTTACTCTTTTTTCACATTACAAATCACAATCTCAAAAATAGTATTTTCAGATGAAAAATGAAAGATTCGGTCTCCTTTGTGACAACTATTTTCATATCCCTGAAGAAAAATAGATATACCAAAATAGTTGTAGATTAGGCACTGTGAAAAAGGTGAACTACATTAAACACAATGAGGGATTTGTCAGTGCAGTTTAAAAAAGTGAATGCAGTGAAACTTTGGGTAGTCTTGACTACTATGTCTAAAAGAAAACCCTGTTAACAAATGGTTTGGTTTTTTCCTATAAACTTATAGACTTTTTATATAAGTTTTAAAAATTAAAATAAGAAAATTTTATTTTCTTTCAGTGCTGATTCCCCTTTGCTGTGGATAAGGATAGACCCAGACATGTCAGTGTTGAGGAAGGTAGAATTTGAGCAAGCTGATTTTATGTGGCAATATCAGCTCCGCTATGAGAGGGATGTTGTTGCACAGCAGGAATCCATTTTGGCCTTGGAAAAATTCCCTACTCCAGCATCTCGGCTTGCACTCACTGATATTTTAGAACAAGAGCAGTGTTTCTACCGAGTAAGAATGTCAGCTTGCTTCTGCCTTGCAAAGGTGAGATTATATATAGCAGATAGGGAACAAGATGACTACTATATATATTTTTTTCAAAACCTCTCCGAATGAAATAAAATTCACATAGTCTTTTAAGTTTACTTGGTAGCTGATTCTTTGAGAGCATTTGCCAAATGCATTTAACAGGACTGTCTTAAAAGAAACATTTTTTGACCTGAAAAAAGATATACACAACAATATACTAATTGTCAAATTGAGAAGTCAGATTTTAAAACCAAAGAAAATTTTCACCATTTTATTGAATTGCCAACCTCATTTTTAAAGCAAAGAATATATTTGGTAAGAAAATCCTTGGTTTGACTGATATTTTACATTATAGTACATGAGATCAGTAAGTCTTAATTATGCCACTGTGGTAACTATTTTACATTAATTTGGGCTTAATCAGTATTAGTGGTAAATTAAAATGATAGGCTCTATATTTAATATTCTAGAAAATTTAATTTATTAAGAAAACTCAGTATTTTTCTTTACATGCAAAAAAACTCAGTATTTTTCTTTACATGTAAAAAAATCTGGAGGAAAAATGCAGACAAAATTTTGGCCAGAAATTACGTTTTCCAGGTGTTTGGAAAGCATCTTGATAATAGATCATTCCCATTTACAGACTCTTGCCTTCCTCACTGCTAAATCCATTTGTCTTTATATTTCAGCAAGTTGTAATTGTTTAGATTCGTTTTATTTTTAATGATAACAAATGAGTAAAGTCCTGTGTTCTTAGGAAAAACAGTGATTTTCTTCAGTAATGATCTGCTCTGGATATAATTTTATTGCTTCTCTAAAGACCTTTGTGATTCTTGCATACTAAGATTTCAGCAGATCCATTAAGTTGTATAATATGTTGTTTAAAAGTTAATCATAATTTCATTGTAGGCATGGTTTTTATATTCTCTAAAAATATTGATAACAACATGTGGATTTTTTTTTTTTTTTTTCCGTAAAGCCTAAAATAGCAGCACTGCATTTGGCTTGTTTTTTCAATTAGGGTAGATAGAAAAACCTTCTTTAAATTTCATGGTGATGTTTCTATTTGGTAAATTTAAAACTTTAGAGTTATATCTACCTAAAGGAATAAAGACAAACTAAAAGTATTTTGCATACATTTTCTTAAACCATAAAATACTATAATTTAGAAATTAACTTGTAGAAAATAATTATAAATACACCTAAATTTTTTTTGTCAGGGGAGTTTGTATATTTTCTTAAAAATGGTGATAAAATAGTAAATTTTACTTCTGAGAATTGAAATTGATTGCTAATCTAGTTATACTATCAATAACTTTAAAAGCTGTTTTGTTTATTTAAAAATATGTTTATTGACAGTAATGTAAATTATTTCATTTTCTAATGATTTGCAGATTGCAAATTCTATGGTGAGCACATGGACAGGACCACCAGCCATGAAATCACTCTTTACTAGAATGTTTTGTTGTAAAACTTGTCCAAACATTGTGAAAACAAACAACTTTATGAGCTTTCAAAGTTACTTTCTACAGAAGGTACAGTTTACTTTCTAATTTTCTCATGGTTGTTTTTATATATCTCAGTTTAACTTAGAGACTGTTTTAATTAATAGGTGTGTTTACTTTCTTTGTCTTTGTTCTTTTTTTTTTATTATTTTTTTTTTTGCATGGAGAATTTTTCCCAAAACTTAAAGTGATAGTTTATTGATTTTTATGATTTATATACATGTAATTCACTGTCCAAAATAGTTCTAAAGTGAATAGAAATGGTTAATTTGCCTTTTTGGTTGATTATGTGGGGTTATAGAGCAGTGAGTAAGCCCTTCTGATGGCAGTCCTTGCAGAATGTCAACAGCTAATATGAACCCACAGAGCTCTAGTTTTGTCCCAGCTCTGTTACTCACTAGCAGTTTGCACATGGACAAGTTTTTTAACCTTCTAAGCCTCAGTTTACTCAATTATAAAATTTATCTTTTTTAAAATTGAGTACGATTAAGTGTATAATGTGTTTTATACTTTACTCACTACCTGGTAATTACCTGTGGATGGTAATTTAGAAAGTAGTGATGTGGAATGGTTAGAGTCACTGTTGTAGGAAAGGATATGGAATGATAGGCTGGTTAGCATTTGGGCAATTTGGAAATCATTTGTATAGTTATGATGGCAGAAATCAGATTAACTCGATTGAACTAGAAAGAAACAGTGAAGTTGAAGTAGAGAAAAGTAATGAAGCTATTCTTTTATGATTTTAGTTGAGGAATGTGTGCAAGGGGTCTATTTTGAGGATACAGCATGGCTGATAAAAGGACATTCTGGGTTTGTTTAGTTTGGTACAGAGGAATAAGGAACTTGGTGCAGAGAAAAGAGCCAGTGAAGAGGGACAGAGAAAATAGTCAAATGGGAGAAAGTAAATATAAAACAAAGAAGATGGACCAAGTTCTGAAGGTGTTAGGTACAGTAAGGAAGTACATTTTAGAAAAGATAAGGACATACCTTTTTCTTAGGCAGGTGGAATGCAAATTAAAAACAAGTGAAAAGATAAAGACGTTGAGGGAAGTTCTAGGCAAGTTGAAATTTCTGTATGCTACAGGAAAAAGATAAAGGATTGCCCAGCAGATCCTGGATGCCTGTTGAGAGTGGAAGTGATGATACATTTATAGTAAAGTTATCAGCAGAACAAATTTAGGATGATCCAGGTTTTGGGGAAAGGTAGTATCAGTGTGATCAAAGAAGTCTGTGGCATCCTATTTTATTTTTAAGAACTGAACATTAGATAGTACTGAAATGTTTTGTTCAGTTCTGTGTTGCCCTTTCACTCATTTATGATAGGGAAACAAGTTAATTTCTGTGTCTACCTAATACACTCTTTCATTATGCCATTGTGCTTCCATAAACATTAGATCAGTGTTTCACATTGGAATTGTGAATCATTAGTGAGGGGGTCATGAAATTTATTTAGAAGTTTTTGTTTGTTTTTTTAAATAAAAGAAGACAAAATAGGCAGTATTTCAATGCTTTATTGGTGATGCGGATAAATATAAGGCTTTTTACATTTTATTTTTTAGTTTGTACAAATTGTAAAGTGTGTGTATGTGTGTGTTATGTTGAGTTATAACGTTTTTTCTTGTAAGTTGCAGTCAAAAAAGCTACAAAGTCAATCTGTTTAGACCAATTCCCCTTTTGTATAATACTTCTAGTGGGCAGGAAAGAGAGAGGGAGGATTGGTACCTAAATCAAACTTGAGTCCCAGAAGGGCAGAACTGGCATAGGACTCACATTTCTATGGAAAAGAACTTTTCTTAACAGTTCTTACAGCATTAACATTGACTACTGTTGCTTCTATTTCCTCTGTTTCTTTAGGCAAGCAGATGAACCATCTATTCTCCTTTCAGACCTCCAGTTTAGAGGGTATAGTTGAGTAAGAAGAGGGGATAGTCCTTATCTCCTCATGTGCTAAGGACTAACGTTTCTACTCATCTGTAGTTCTGCCTAGAGTTTAGTTAGTTTTGTTTTACTGATAGTTACAACTATATTTGAGTCATGTTTCTACTTCCTTTGAAAAGTTACCTCTGAAAATTAGGAAAGGAGAAAGTTAGGGTAGATTTCAGATAATTTACCATTTCTCCTTGGGTTGAGGATTGGGTGGTAGGAGAATCAGTGTGTTCTAAAACTAATGATAATGCTCTACCGTATGCCACATGACTCCAGCTACTACATCGTTTAATCCTAAAGCTGGTTGTTAGGAAGTGAGGCTTCTACTAAGTAAGCAACTAGCTAACCACATCTAGTTTAGTAGGTAGTAGGGACCTGAGTTGAATAATAGTCTTCTACAGCTAAAATTCATACCCTTTCCATTATATCTATACCGAAGTGGATTTATACAGTTTAGATTATACACTTGGTATATTTCCTCTAGCAAATGAGAACCAAGGCACATGGCCTGCACAATGAGTCCAGTCTTGCAGCTCTGCCCTTGGTTTTCTGCCCAGCTCTTTTCTTTTGTTAGATGCTTTGAGACAACATATTTTCAGTAGGAGAAGGTGGGGCATAGGGTCATAACACTCTGTCCAGATACCTATATTAACCACAAAATAACTTTTTATCTGTATAGTTCAGTGGATTGTAGTAAGGAAAACGGAAGAGTTGGGTTATGTGCTTAAAGTAAGTCTCTCTCTCTCTCTCTCTCTCTCTCTCTCTCTGTTTGTAGACTATGCCAGTTGCAATGGCTTTATTAAGAGATGTTCACAACCTCTGTCCCAAAGAAGTGTTAACATTTATTTTAGATTTAATCAAGTACAATGACAACAGGAAAAATAAGGTAAGGTATTTTTCTTAATATTATAAGACTACCCAGTTACATTTTGTTTTTAAAGATATATTTAATCTATAAAATCACTGTTGAGTCCATGGTACTGGAAACTTCTAAGGTGAGAGGCATACAAACATGATTTTTTAAGATAATCAGTAGATAAAAACCAAGATAAATTGGTTTTTAAATGTTCCTAGGTCTCTTGTAGTGTGGAGATAGTAGTCTAGCAGATTTGGGGAATCCATCTAACATTTCTCTTGGTTAAGTCTCACAAAACAATTTTATCTTTATTTTACCAAATGATGCTTAGAAAATAGTTCCCAATTGAGATTAACTTATTCATTGATGAATTTGGTCTTTTTTTTTTTTTTTAATCATTGTCCGTTTTTATTCATTTATTTAGCAAATAGTTATTAGTGCCATGCTTTGAAAGTTATCTCATCTTTCTTGTTACCAGTCTAACAATCATTAAATGTTTTTGAGAAAATATGCTATGCTAGGTAGTGTACCATGTTAAATAGAAAGGAAAGATGGTTGATGTCTTCAGGAATTCCACTTATTCATTAAATATTTACAACTACTGTATAATAGTCTAATTCTGGACCCACAAGGATGCAGCCTCATAGGGGAATCAGACAAGTAAACAGTTAATAGTCAAATGTGGTAATTGCTACACAACAGAAGTACACACAGTTTCCTGGGATAGCTGTTTGTCAGTGTCCATGAAGGATTCGTTCCAGGACCCCTCTCATACCAAAGTCTACAGATATTTGTGCCCCTCGTGTAAATGGTGTAATATTTGCATGTATTCTTGGTACTATAAATGCTTTTTCTACATTTTTTAAATTAATTTTTTTGTTTTGTAACATTATTTCTTGTGCTTTTATTTCATTTTGAATGTTTTTCTTCCACAAAGATATAGAATTATAAGAATTGATGAAATTAGAAAGGTAGTCCAGTTTACCCTCTTACTGTCCATGGTTCTCAGTTCTGTCTTATTAAATTTGTGGAAGCTTACCGAATCAGAAGATATATTCAGGGGTGTGTGTGTGTAAAACACTCCTTTGATTGATTCTGAGAACGTCTTCTCTACCCCGTCTGTAAACTTTCTAGGCCAGGTTACTGTATACTTTGTATAGAGAGAGGGTGCAAAAGAAGGTATACATATTTTGACAAAGCAAAAAACCTTTTAAATTTGTAATACCAAGTTACATGTGACTTTGACAGTTATAAGAGGTGCTCACATGTGACTTACATTCATCTTTTCTTGCTCATATATATTACTGGATTGTCTTTGGGTGTGGAGAACCTGGCAACTTCCATTGGGACAACTGGGCTTTGGTTTCTGGGTTATAGCCATTGACCCACAATTCATCTCCAGTTATGGCCTTCTTAAGGAAATGTGGTTCATTGGTAGCTGTTTGGAGGAAGTCATTAGCAAATACAGCAAGATGTTTCTTCTACTTTAGTAGCAGTTTGGAGTACATACTTGGTATATTTCCTCCAGCAAGTAACAAACAAGGCACATGGCCTATAGAATGTGTCCAGTGGTACAGCTCTGCCCTTGGTTTCCTGCCAAGGGTTCATTGGTAACACAGAATTCATTTTTCCATCACATGTTTCATGCCAAGAGCCTGCATCAAAATCCTGGACACAGTAGTTTTTGGAATCCCTAGATCGCTTCTAGCTCTCACACTGTCAGCTGCTGATGTCTGTTAAGAACGACCAGTTTTAGCTCCCACAATGTCAGCTGCTGGTGTCTGTCTGTTAAGGGCGGCCAGTTCACTTCCAGCATTCTCAGGTGTTCTGCATGTTTGAGGCACTCCAGGACATTGATCACTTTGAACAGATTCTCGAACTTCTTTGAAGAATTCATGTCACACTTTTATTTGCAACGTCCTCGTTGCATGATCCCCCAAAGCCTTCTGAATTATCCAGTTGTTTCCACAGAGGAATGTTAAAGCTTAACACAAAATTTGATGCAGATATGTTGTTCTACTCAGTCATTTTGAATGTGACAGCCACACAGTACACCTGCTCTCTCAACAGCTCCTAGCACCCACTGACTAGTACAGAGAAGTCATCATTGTTCATACATGCACATTCCAGTCCATTTTCCTATTTTTTCTTAATGGAGATGGGTCTGTCTTTTGCTCAGGCTGGTCTTGAATTCGTGAGCTCAGGCAATCTACCCACTTTGCCTTCTCAGAGTGCTAGAATTATAGGCATGAGCCACCATGCCTGGCCCCAGTCCTCTCTCATTGGCTGTTAGGTTACGTCAGTGTCAAGCAAACTGTTTTCATTTTATTAACAATGGTTGGATACTTTGCATACAGGCCTCATGTATGTGTATAAAATTTCTCTACAGTCTTAAATAAGGTGTGCAAAATTGATACCAAAGGATTGTCATTTAAAACATTCATCATTTTTTGCTGCAATATATTGATTTGTGGGGAGGGCAGAAAAACGGGAATTTTTGCTGTACTAAGTGACTCTCCTTGATAGTGTGCCACAAATTACTTCTTCACTTTGTCTCTTGCAACCTGGGGGTGATAGATAACCAAGTTCTTTCGATCATTGTTAACAGTTTCTATGAGAACTGGATGTGGTCTGGGGTAAAAATTAAATGTTTTGGTTTCCCTACTGAGGTCTGCCTCTCATTGTTCATTTCTGGATTCATTCTCTTATCTGAATGTTTAGATATGAAAAAGGGGGCTCTAATTTTATTGGTAAAGTAGTTATTGGAGATAACAAACTAAAAGTACTTGAAGAAAACCTATAGACATGATTTGAATAATTTCTGAATGGTGTGAAACAAAGTTCAGATACTGTGAAAGAATATGTTGATAAACGCAACTGGGTTGAAATAAAATTAGCATGGCAAAAGCAAGAAAATCATGATCATTCTCTTCGGCTCCAGTAAACTGGAGTTACAGTGCTTAATTTTTCAGTCATTGGAGTGGTTTGAAAGCAAAACATTATCCATAGTAAACCTTTTTGGGGTATTTTCCTTTGGTTTTGTTTGTTTTGTGCCTTACGGTTTTTCCTGCCTAGTATCTGAACCAAAATTGTTTAATAGAGATTCTACATTAGTATGTTTATGTGAGGTTCTGCCTCCACAGTGAAAGTCAAAAAGGGACAGGTATTCCTCTTCCAGTTGCCTGGCAGTTAGTGTGAGCACAAAATATTTTTAAAATGACTAATAGAACTCATTCACTTTTTTCTGTGTTCATATTCCCAGGCCAGGGCATCTAGTTTGTGGAGTTAAGTCAAGCCACATCCAGATTATCTTTTAATAAACTGCTTCTCTGGGAATTAACAGGGATATGGATTTAGATTTTGGTTTTTAACGGTTTCCTTCTCAATTGTGTCTGCTTCTTTGGCAGGACTCCTACTATTCATAGTTATGTTTCCTGTACTAGCCCTTCAATTTCCTTATGCTTTTCCTTCTGTTTTCTATCTCTTTTTCTTTGCTCAAAATTTTGGGAGAGTTTTTTTTTTAATATTTCAATTAAGTTGGATTCTATTCTCTGCATGTTTCTTTCTTTTTAAAATGATGTTAGGCTTTTAAATAACACCTTAATTGGTTATTTCTTAGACAATATTCAAAATAGGTTTGAACTGGTTTTTGTCATTTAGATTTTCTTTGCCTTGAATTCTCTGTTTCTTCCAAGTTGCCTTTTTTTCTGTTTGTTCAGGTCTCTATATTTTTTATGATGCTTTCTTCAAATAACTGGTGAACCTTGGATGTGGGTTTTGTATTAGAGCATTAAATAGCTGGTTTGAAGCTTTGTCACAGCAGGATTTGTGTACTGCAGTCTGCTTTTAGTTTACTGAAAGAGTACTGGCAGATAGTAAGTACTTACTCAGTAATATGTCACTGGTTAGTGAATCTCTTTCACTCTATTTTCCAAAGTGACTCTATGCCAAGGACAGAATTGAATAGTTAGTAGTGTGAATTTGCTTGTATTTTCAGATAGATTATATTTTTAAGTTACATTTTATTTCATTAATTTTCACCAGAAAAATGAATTTTGTTATTTTTTTCTTAATTATTCTTTGGCTTAGTTTTCAGATAACTATTATCGTGCAGAAATGATCGATGCCCTGGCCAACTCTGTTACACCTGCTGTCAGTGTAAATAATGAAGTTAGAACTTTGGATAATTTAAATCCTGATGTGCGACTTATTCTTGAAGAAATAACCAGATTTTTGAATATGGAAAAACTTCTTCCAAGTTATAGACATACCATCACTGTTAGGTATGGTTAAATTTTTTATTTTTTCTTTGTAACTACAAAAGAAATTTATTCTCAGCCCAACTTGGTGGCTCATGCCTGTAATTCTAGCACTCTGGGACGTCAAGGCAGGTGGATTGCCTGAGCTCAGGAGTTCTAGACCAGCCTGAGCAAGAGGGAGACCCTGTCTCTAAAAATAGCTGGGTGTTGTGGTAGGCACCTATAGTCCCAGGTACTTGGGAGGCTGAGGCAAGAGGATCTCTTGAGCCCAAGCGTTTGAGGTTGCTGGGATCTGTGACACCATGGCATGCTACCCTAGGGCAACAAAGTGAGACTCCATCTTAAAAAAAAAAAAAAAAAAAATTATTATCATGGAAAATTGGGAAATATAGTAAAGTAAAAGAGAAAACTAAAATTCTCTCTGATCTACCAAGCACAGAGAAATTATTAAATTTGGAAAATACCTTTCTGAACTTTATTCTCTCTATAACTATATAAATATTTAATTACTAGAGATGATATTGTATGTATTATTTTTGAATTCTGTTTGTATTATAAATACTTTCATGTCACCAGAAATTCTTTATAAGCATTATTTCTGATGTCTGCCTATTCTTTTATTTCATTACATATAGTATAAACATTTTCTTTTTAGCTTTCTTTTATTTATTTTATTTATTATTATTATTTTTTATTTTATTTTATTTTTTTTTTTTTTTTGAGACAGAGTCTCACTATGTCGCCCCTAGTAGAGTGCAGTGGTGTCACAGCTCACCGCAACCTCAAACTCTTGGGTTTAAGTGATTCTCTTGCCTCAGCCTCCCAGGTAGCTGGGACTACAGGTACTTGCCACAAGGCCCAGCTATTTTTTTGTTGCAGTTGTTTAGCTTGTCCAGGCCAGGTTCAAACCTGCCACCTTGATATATGTGGCTGGCGCCGTAACCACTGTCCTATGGGCACTGAGCCTTAACTTTCTTTTAAAAAGACTTTTTACTTCTATCATCTTCTTTGTATATGGCTATCAAAAAGTTCTGTTTCTTTCTTTAGGATTTTGCTAAAAGTTAATTACCGATTCAAACATAAATAGTTTTAACCTTTCATCTATATCAGTGGTTCTCAACCTTCCTAATGCCACAACCCTTTAATATAGTCCAAAGGGGTCACGACCTGCAGGTTGAGAACCACTGGTCTATATAGTGAATATATTACTAAAACATTTAGAGAAAATGTTTTATTTAAATTATATTTTATGCTAAGTACTTTTTTCTGAAGAGCATTCCAATTATAATGATACTTGAAACGTAGTTTTAAAATTTGTTTTAATAGGATTTAGATATTTATTAATTTTGAACTTTTATCATGATTCGCAAAAATTTAATGTCGTCATGCAGCACTTAACAGACATATGTTCTGAGAAATGAGTTAGGTCATTTCATTGTTTGTGTGAATATCATTAGGTATACTAGCACAAACCTAGATGATACATCCTGCTACATGCCTGTGTAGCCTTTGTTCCTAGGATATAAACCTGTACAGGATGTTACTGTACTGAATACTGTTGGCAGATGTAATGCATCGGTTAAGTATTTGTGTATTTAAATACATCTGAATATAAGAAAAGTACAGGAAAAATACAGTATAAAAGATTAAAAATGATATACCTGTATAGGGCACTTACCTTAAATGGAGCTTGCAAGACTGGGAGCTACTGTAGTAAGTGAGTAGTGTGTCAGTGTGTAGGCCTAGGACATTACTATATACTACTACAGACTTTATAAACACTGTACACACTTAGGCTGCACTAAATTTTTCTGTAATAAATGAATTTTAGCTTATTGGATTACCACCATTATATACACAGTCCATCACTGACTGAGAAGTCTTTATGTAGTGCATGACTATTACAAAATTGAAGGTGGATTCAACACACATCAGCTTTTAAATTTATTGCTACAGATAAATCTCTAATATCTGCTAAACAAATTTGATTTATAATGCCTTAATGAAAGTAATTAATTTAAATAAATTTTTCCCCCTAGTTGTTTGAGAGCTATTCGGGTGCTTCAGAAGAATGGGCATGTACCAAGTGATCCAGCTCTTTTTAAATCTTATGCTGAATATGGCCACTTTGTGGACATTAGGATAGCAGCTTTGGAAGCAGTCGTTGATTATACTAAAGGTAATAGTTTAGAAATTAAGATGCTCATATTATTTTAGAGAGAATAATTTACTCTTAAAGCCAGTCTTGGTTATTGGGATTTTCCATTTTAGAAAGAATTATTTACACTTAAAGCCAGTCTTGGTGATTGGGGTTTTCCTAGTATGTATTTTATTTATTGGGATTTTCCTAGTATTTTAAATTCTCGATTCACCAATTTAGAACAAATCTTTGGGAAATGTAGAATTCATGTAATAAAAAATGAAGGAAAAGAATAAAATTACAGATATTTTTGGCCTTTCCAAGAAGTCAGTGTATCATCTTGTATCTTTAATTGCATATTATTTTTAGAAATAGGGGAAGATTTGGGGAAAATTTTTAAGAAGGATTAAGGAAATCATCTAATACTTGTGTAAAAATTTGTGTTTGTAAAAGTAGGGTAACATAAGTAGAAACTTCAGTAATTGGACAAGGCTTCATGAGGTGGAAAACACATACCGCAGGCCAAAAACTGGGTAAGAGAACCCACATACAAATACATACTCACAACATTTTCAGAAATTCAGAAGAGAATAAAAGAGAAGAGAGATGAAAATGTAAAGAAAGAAAAGGTCACAAGAATAGAGCAGGTGGAAGAAAGCAGTAATCTAAGAAATAATAGCATATTCTGAAAGGGTATGAGTGGAGCTAACCTAGGGTAGATCTGATGAAACTTTAATTTTTAAGGTTAAGGAGAAATGTGTGAGTTCTTGGGAACGTCAGAACCAGGTTATCACACAAGGTAAAAGAATGGTGTGGCCTCTGAATTTTTCTGAATATGAAGAGACAAGACAGTGAGCAAATAAATGGCTATTAGTATTTAGGGAAAATTATGATCCAAGACTCTCTACCTTGCTAAGTTGTTGCTCATGTAGCCTGGTGGGATTATAACTACATATCCTGTATATCATTCTTAGAAACATAACTCCCAGTAGGTTGTTTATCACAGCTCAATTTACAGTCGCCAAGACATGGAAACAACCTAAATGCTCGTCAACTCAGGAATGGATTAACAAATTATGGTATATGCATACTATGGAATAGGATTTGGCCATTAAAAAAGGTGATGACTTCACATCTTTTGTAATATTCTGGTTGGAATTGAAACACATTCTTCTTAGTAAAATACCACAAGAATGAAAAAGCAGTTATTCAATGTACTCAGTACTAATAGGAAGCCAGTAAATGATCTGATGGTAATCCACATAGGAGAAAATCTCATTTCAATTCACGTTGAGGGAGGGAGGTTAGGTGCTTATCACTGAATGGGCACAGGGTGGGGTATTTGGCACACCTTTTGTGTGGGGGGCATAACCACAGGAGGTTATGTCCTAACAAAATCAAACATTTTGACCTGGTTGTTTGTACCCTCACATTAACCTGAAATAAATTTACTTTGAGAAAATAAAACATAACTCCCAGACATAATTTTCAGCTGACCTGGATGTGAGTCAAGATTGGCAAAAATATGAAATAAACAATTTGTTAAATTGGTGCATTAAATTTAGCACACATTTAGAAAGTAATTTTTTTAGAAACAGCATGCAAGTAGAAGAAATATGTAAATATACTCTACATCTAAAATTCCAGATGAGAACAATAAAATATGAGAAGCATAAATAAGTTAAAGCAGTGGTTCTCAACCTGTGGGTTGTGACCTCTTTGGGAGTCAAACGACCCTTTCACAGGGGTCACCTAAATACATCCTGCATATCAGATATTTACATTACGATTCATTACAGTAGCAAAATTACAGTTATGAAGTAGCCATGAAAATAATTTTATGGTTGGGAGTCACCACAACATGAGGAACTGTATTAATGAGTCCCAGCGTTAGAAAGGTTGAGAACCACTGAGTTAAAGCATACTATACACTTCTTGTCTGACTTTGGAAAAGAGAGGACGAGGTGAGGGATGTTCTTTAGTAGATACTGGTTTACTTAAAAATGTTAAGTAGAAGAACGTGTACTCTAACCTTGGTAATTATCTGTGTAAATTTTAGTAAAAATTATTTACAATTTTTGTTTCTTGTTTACACTCAGAAAGTAAAGAAAGAGTACTAACAGTATAATATGTATGTTACTGCCCTAACTTCTGAAAGGACTGTCATTTGTTCTTTTTTATTGAAGGTTAAAATAGCCTTGCTTGTAAGAAATAATTGTGAAAATAGTGGTTCTATTGTTATTGTTAAATGAATTTCTTGGTAAGAAAAAAATAGCGTAATTTTTTTGTTTCCATTTTTGCTTTAGGGTCTTACCAATTCATGCAATCTAGAAGTTTTCAGATCTACCAAATATGCTAGTGTTTTCAACTTCTTTCCTAATATATATGAATGATATTCAATGTCTCATATATGAAGAAAATTTCATGAATTAGTACTACCTGAAATGAAATAATATGATTTCCAAAAGATTGCTAATTGATAGGCATAATTTGATTGATACTTAATTGTGAGCTGTGAATCCAGACTTTACTTTGTATTAAATTTTATTTAAATATTCAAATTAGAAAATGGAAAAAATGAAAAATATTGAGGATAAAATACTGAAGACAAAACATTTCAAATCATGAAAGCAAAACTTGTTGAAAAGGTGAATGAAAATAGCTATTTTAGTCATTTTATGTGAATTATATGCATAGTTACATATAAAAAACAATTATTTTTGTAATTGTCTTTTATATTATGCTGAAAAGTTAATACAGCTCTTTAATCTTAAATGGAAGAAAGCACTTGACCAAAAACAGTTGAGTGGGTGTCACAATTTAAACATCTAGAAACATAATTTTATTTATAGAAATTTTATCCAGTTAAGTTATCTCTAATTTAGGGCTCATAATAAATGATAAGTTTTTATGTTGCATTTGCCATTGGTTTGAGATATTTAATGATGTAAAAATTATGCACATGGTACTATTGTTATTGGCTTCCAAGTGGAGGTTTTTCCATATTCTTGGTGATCTTTGAGAAGAGAATTCAGGATGTACCATGTAAGCCAAGCAAAATAGCTTTTTAATTGAAAGATTGAAAGTGAAAGTATGCTTTCAAGAAAAGAGAACAGGCAGGGTCGAAAAGGGCTGCTGCACTGGGAGGAAGTGATTTTTGGTGTTTGGAAATCTTATAAATTGAGAGGAAGAATATTCAAGTCTAATTCTTTTACTAAGAATTGGGTTCCCTACCATTCTTAGAAACAAATTCTTAACTTTGGATTCCCTCCCATTTTTATACTTTATGTGACTGTTTCAGAGCTGTCATTGTGATTTAAAGGGTCAGGAAATTAAGTAAATACAAGAGCTTGCCTATAGCCTAACTTGAAAATTCAACCAAAGCAGAGTCTTAAATATCAATTGTAAACTCTCAGCTTGTCACTTGTTATTTGTTATTTAATTTGTTATAATTAACAACAAATATATATATATTTTTTATTTTCAGTGGACAGGAGTTATGAAGAACTGCAATGGCTACTTAATATGATTCAGAATGACCCTGTGCCCTATGTAAGGTTAGTTTATATACTGTAATATATTGTAAGTCCTAAAGTGAATTAAATAACTTGAGATTATACACGGAATAATTGTTTATGATTTTTAAGAATAGGAGAATATGTCATGCATTTATTTATATCTTTTTTTATTTTTTAATTTGACTTGTCTTTGGAAAGAAATTTTCTCTTTTTTTGGGGGGGGAAGAAATTTTCAAAATATATTTGATAAAGTTCATACACTGTAATCCCAAGTATGATTTCTATTGCAAGTTAGAGAAAACATTATGTAATGGTTTGTATTATATGTGGAGGATACCTTATATCTCTAAAGTCATAAAACCTCTCTATTGATTGATTTTACTATTTTAAAAATAAGAGCAATATTTTGGGATATCTCATTTGTTCTTTTCTATCTCATACAATGTTTCACTTTTCATTTGACTTAGAATTTTTAGAGAAGGTAACATTAAAAATTTAGAAAAAGAGGAAAATAGAATTCAAATTCTGATGTAGTGGACGGCACCTGTGGCTCAGTGAGTAGGGCGCCAATCCCATATACTGAGGGCGAAGGGTTCAAACCCAACCCCGGCCAAACTGCAACAAAAAAATAGCTGGGTGTTGTGGCAGGAGCTTGTAGTCCCAGCTACTTGGAAGGCTGAAGCAAGAGAATTGCATAAACCTAAGAGCTGGAGGTTGCTGTGATCTGTGACACTACAGCACTCTACTGAAGGCGACAAAGTGAGACTTTGTCTCAAAAAAAAAAAAAAAAAAAAAAATCCTGCTGTAGTGACTAAATTCATTTTGTATCCCTTTTTAGTTATTTCCTTCATTTCTGATGCTTTTTTTTTTTTTTTTTTTTACAAAGTACAATGTTTATAATATATTCAGATAGGATTAAAACTGACAATTGTTAAAATTAAGCATAGAATTTTCATTCTTATCTCTTTTTAGTATTGTCTTGAATCTGTAGTTACTATGTATATTTCCTTGTAAAATTATTTTTTATTATCTAAACTTTTTCACAGTCTTAAGTTTCAAAGTACTAAAGGATGTTAACAAAATTCACATGTTTTAGTTTTACTGATTACAGCCAAAAGGGGTTGAATGACTTAACAGTAAAGTAGTTCCACTTTTCTGCTATCTCCTTCTCAATTATAAGACCAATTTAATGTCTTACTAACAACAATTACATTTAAAAATTTCGCCAATTTTCTTTCTTTGAAGTTTTGCTAACCTCCGTAAGAGTTGCAACTCAAATTTCTTTTTTTTACTCCTGTATGCACTACTCCAATTACTCTTAAGGTTTGAATTTCTTAAACTTGGTTACCTAGACTCCTGCCGTGCCTATCTTCTTTCCTTTCACTATCCTGTTTTTATGGTGTCTTACACTTATAGCATGATTTTTCATTTTTCAAATTTTGGTTTCATCACATTGACCTATTTTCAGAAGACCTCATAACATGTTCCGATAGCTTCTCATCATATGAGACAAAAACTCACAGTAATAAAGTTTAACAGTTAGCCTGTGTAAGGATACTTCTCTTAACTCTTCTCAACCTCAGCTTATTTTGAGAAAGCTTTTTTGCAATCTCCATATTTAAAATGCTTCTGTACATTTCCATGCTTTACAAAGATACTTCAATATGAAGTTTATATTCATTTGTTAACTCATATGTAGACTTCTATATGTGATTTTTGTTGTTCATTTTAAGACAGCAGAGTAGAATGGTTCATTTTAAAAAATGGAAAGGAAAGATTGAGTCAGGTTTTAGATGATTTTATTGCACCATAAAATGATTTTAGAGTAAACAAATCCACCACAATTTTTTAGTGAAAAAACAAGTAGCAAATATTTAGGGTATAGTATAGTATGTTTTGAAATAAAGTCAAGCTAAACATAAAACTAGACCTAATAGAGAGAATGATAAAATAGGAAGGAAGAATTACAGATAATTTTTAAATACTTTATATCTCCTACGCATAGCATCAGTCATCAAAGGCTCAGCGACAATTTAATTTTTTTTTTAATCTTTCAGGCATAAGATTCTAAACATGTTGACTAAGAACCCACCATTTACTAAGAACATGGAGTCTCCCTTATGCAATGAAGCCCTGGTAGATCAACTTTGGAAACTTATGAATTCTGGTGAGAAAGCATTAAAACAATTATTTTTATTGTTAGAGTATTTCTATTTTACAGCAGGTTTTCAATTTGGTAGCATTTAAAGTTAAAAGTTTTTGTCTTTTTTTTTTTTTTCCTTAAGTAGCATGTTAAACCTTCACAGTGGTGGCTGTGATAACATTTAAGGATATACTCACTTTGCTCCACAGGTGGTTGAGAAAACAAAAATGTTAATTATGTTAAAAAGTGTCAAATGATTGAAGGGCTGGCTATTAACATGACCATGAAAAGTATTATTATTTTTATGACAGAAAGTCACAAAGGAGTGAAAAATAAATTTTCTGACCTCTTTACCATAGCCACCTACTGGCCTTTCCCAGAGGTAACTAATTTCTTGTATATCCTCCCAAGGTCATATAGTATGTATAGAATAAGATATAGCTTGTATTTTTTTTTTTTTTTTTTTTAATATATACTGTTGCTTGTTCTTACCTTGGAGATCATGGGCTTTCATCATAGTTTTAATTTACACTATTTTGACTGAGGTCAAGAGGCAGGATAACAATGCTTAGGAATCCTAGCTCTAGAACCAGTTTGCTAAGGGATGACTCTTAGTTATTTACTCATTATGTGACTTGTCTAAAGTTTTTTGATTTATAAAATACAGGTGATGATTATATGTACTTCTGCAAACTGATAATTACATGAGTTGGTATTTGTAAAGCACTGTGCCTCTTACTAAATACTCAAAAATTTAGTAGCATAGTGATGATATTATTATTATGCTTCTCATATATTTTAGCTATTTGTATTTTCTTTTATGTAAGTCATTCCATTTTTACTTAACTGGATGTTTAGACATGTTACACATGTATATTTAAAGAAAATTTACTCTATGTCTCTAATAAGTTGAAATTGTAATACTAGTTTTGGGTTAAAGATTCAATATAAAGCTAGGCTAAAATACATTTTGCCAAAAAATAAACAGAGCTATTACAGATGGATGGTGGGAGAGCACTGGGTATTCATTCAAATACTTAGGAGTTTGGAATATGTCACTTTATTTTCTTTCTAAAATGTTGGAAAATAACTGGTCTTTCCCATGTCATTAGTGGCTCCTTAACTGACTCACAATTTAATATCAAGTTCCTATTCTTTTATTTTATTATTTAGTTCACTAATATCAAAGTGCTAAGTTGTTATATAACTTTTATTTTTGAGTTTCATAGTAGTACAATACTCCCAAGTAAAGGCGCCATAGTAGGTATTTTGGTGAAATATAATAAAATTGAAAATAGTATGGCCCATGTCATTAAGGTCTTCAGAAAACGCATAAACCAATTTATATTTTAGGTCATTTCAAAAGTTTTGTCCGTTTTTATGAGTCTACTTTAAACTGTAACATCTCAGTGAATATTTATTCAATTTAATCGAAATGAACGCCATTTGAATCAGTGCACTTTTGCCAATGTAACACAAGTCGATTAATTCCGTTGGCATAAAAATTGGGTGCTCGGGATTCGATGAAGTCAACGAAGGCCGTTTTTGCTAGGTCCTGATTGGCAAAGGTTCCACCCGTGAGAAAGTTATCGAAGTGCTTGAAAAGATGGTAGTCGGTTGGCAAGAGGTCTGGGGAGTATGGTGGGTGGGGCAGAACTTC
>CAUYPK010095619.1:0-34609 GCA_963574355.1 Loris lydekkerianus | reverse complement strand
TACCATGGAATACTATGCAGCCTTAAAGAAAGATGGAGACTTTACCTCTTTCATGTTTACATGGATGGAGCTGGAACATATTCTCCTTAGCAAAGTATCTGAGGAATGGAAGAAAAAGTATCCAATGTACTCAGCCCTACTCTGAAGCTAAACTATAGCTTTCACATGAAGGCTATAACCCAACTATGCCACAAGACTATGGGGAAAGGACCAAGGAAGGGGAAGGGAGGGGGGAGGTTTAGGTGGAGGGAGGATGATGGGTCAGGCCACATCTATGGTGCATATTTTTATCTATAATAAAAAGAAAGAAAGAAAGAAAGAAAGAAAGAAAGAAAGAAAGAAAGAAAGAAAGAAAATCTAAAAAAAAAAAGAAAACAAGAGATCAATTGCTAATTGCTTTTGAGGTAGTTCAAAAAAAAAAAAAAAAAAGAAAGAAAGAAAGAAAAAAGAAAAGAAAAGAAGATACAGAAAAGAAAAACTGTTATAAAATGTGTTGCTTGAGTTTAGGCAAAGGATCCAGGGAGTATTTCCCCAGCACTTAATGTGGGCCACAGAGAGAGATAGCCTGAGAAAATTATGGACCTTAAAAGGAAAGTTTATATAGAACAGGGAAGTAAAAGAAAACAAAACTTGATGGGGAGCTATTAGACAGAAATGAATGTGCTACCCATGTCAAGTGACGTGCAGCTAAGAGGCCTTCAGCAGTGGATGGGTCCTGAAAAGCCAATAAAACACTCTCAGAAGAGGGAGAGAGCTTTACACTCTTCTGCTCCCATAGATCACATAGCTGTGTGGAAACACTGCTGCTGGGAGTAATTTGTATGCTTTTCTCAGCTCTCTTTCCTCTCTTGAGGCCAAAGACACTTAGCAAACTCTCAGAGGAGAATGAGTGGGAACGAAAGACTGACTACACCCCTGCCACGGCCACAGATGACACACCAGGGGCAGGCTGACACTACTGCATGGAGTGGATATTTCAGTGATCAAACTAAAGACATTTAACAACCTAAAGTAAACATCCCGCTCTTTGTAAGAGTCAAGGGGCTTGCCTGAGTTCTCTAAGAAGAGAAAACTTTTTTTATGGAATAAATTTTTTCTTAGGAAACATCTATTTTATTATAGTTGTTAGTGTGGAGAAGGTAGAAGAGAGTATGGCCATATCCGAAAGACAGCTAGGACAGTTAGCAAAAAGCAGGTCAGAAACCAGACAACTCCCTCCACCTGCCTCCACAGATTCCTGCAATACTTCAAGGTCAGGTGCCTGGGAAGCATCTTACCCTACCTGACTGACATCAGACATAAGCCCCTGGTGGGAAGATTAGTACCTCAGTGGCCCCGACACAAAATCAGTCACTCTGCAGAAGAGAATAACTCCCACAGTCCTTCCCCACATTCCATCTATACTGGAATTATATTGGGTTAAGCCAGTGCTTATCAACCTTTTTTATCTCATGGCACACTTGAACCTGTAGTTGAACTTCAGCAGAACAGTTAAATTATATTTATTAAAAAAAAAAAAAAAAAAAGAGTAAAAACAAGAACACACTTACTGTGCTTTAAACTTCAAAAATAATTTAACTAATGATTTTTAAAATTTTTCATGGCACACCTGTGTGCCACAGCAGACCAGTTAAAAGCCTCTGGACACTGTCCAGGGGGAACTGCCTCTTGGTCAGGCTCCACTCTGTCCTTTTTCTCTTCTTTCCTAATAAAGCTTCTCTTTCACCTCAACATGAAGGTAAATATAGGGACTGGCCTCTTTGTGGACCCTCGTCCCCAACTTTATCCCTGAATTTAATCTTGTCCATTTCTATACATTTGAAATTTACAAATGTGTATTTTACTTCAGGAAAGTACATATTAACCTGCAATAGCTTTGTAAAAATCAAAGGTGCTGAAATACTTAAGTATTATAACTTGTTAAGTCTCAATATAGTTAGCTTTTTTTCTACTTTCATACTGCCAATTTATTTTTTTTCTTGATATGTGATATTTATACAATCAAACAAAAGAGATGTTTAACAAAAGGGCTTATAAATTTTATCGCTTCACACTTATAATAGTTCATTATTAATATTTTATTATTTTTCCACAGTTTATATCTTGTCATAGGCTAATTTTCTAAAATTATTAGAAATATTTTTGTAACTATAAGCAAAATCAGGAATAAAATATTTGAAACAAGATAATATGAGTAGTTTTTTTGTGAATGCTTAGAAAGAAACTCTTTGAAATAAATATATCCAAAGATGATTTCTCATGGAGAACAAAAAACTATTTTAAATACACTACACAGGATCTCAGAAATACTTTATTCTCTGCACATCCTTGTGCTGCAGGAAACGTTCTTTTTGTATTTTCTCTATACTATGAGAAGATCAGTAAAGCTCAAAGGTCACTGCCCTCAATTCTGTAATTTATTTTTCATAATATCAAAAGTTGAAGATATATAAAAAGTGTTTTTCTTATTTATTGGAGTGGTACAAAATAGATTTTCTCCACAATGATAGTTTTAATGTAATACGCTTAGAGATACAAATCTTTTAGATATGGTAATTCAATATAAATATTTTAAGTATAAAAGCCAATTTTATTTTACTAAAAATAGATTATCTTCATATGTGGATTATTACAAAATCTGACAATAACTGATATATTTTAAAAGAAATTTCAACAAAAACATATAAAATATACCAATGGCTAGTACAAATTTAAATTATGACATCAGTGAACACTATCTTCTTATACTGAGGAAAATAAGCTGTTAAATTCAGCACACAAAAAAGCATATGATTATCTGAAAGTCAAATCCACATGAATCATGCGTGAGCAAATAATGTTAAACAAAATTATTTTCTAAAAGTACAATTTTATTTAAAAGTATAGGATTTACCTACTAAACCTAGTTTAAAACTACAAGATTTACCATGAAAACATAGACTTTGATTATAAGTTTCCCTATATTTACCTTCATGTTATTTGAGGATAATGTGAAGTAGCTAAAAAAATAATATTAACTGGCTGGGAGTAGTGGTTCACGCCTGTAGTCCTAACACTCTGAGAGGCCGAGGCACATGGATCAACTGAGCTCAGAAATTTGAGACCAGCCTGAGCAACAATGGGATCTTGTCTCTAGATGAAAGAAAGAAGGAAAGTGAAGTGAAGTGAAGGGAAGGGGAGGGAGGGGAGGGAAGAGGAGGGGAGGGGAGGGGAGGGGAGGGGAGGGGAGGAGAGGAAAAAAAAAACTAGCTGGGCTTCGTGGCAGGAGTTACTCCTGTGGCAGGAGTTACTGTGGCAAGCGAATTGATTATTATTTTTTTTTTTTAAGACAGAGTCTCACCTTGTTGCCCTGGGTAGAGTGCGGTGGTGTCACAGCTCATAGCAACCTCAAAATCTTGGGTTCAAGGGAGATTCTCTTGCCTAAGCCTCCCAAGTAGCTGGGACTACAGGTGCCTGCCACAATGCCTGGCTATTTTTTGGTTGGCGTTGTCATTATTGTTTACTTGTCCCAGGCCGGGTTCGAACCTGCCACCCTCCATGTATATGGCTGGCACTGTAACCACTGTGCTATGGGCACTTAGCTGGAATCTCTTAATTTTACCTTTTTTTTTTTTTTCTTTTGAGTTCAGGATGTATACCATGGAATACTATTCAGCTTTTAACAAAAATTTTATCTTTTTTAAACCCTACACATATACTCTTTAAAGAAAAAATTAATTACCTTTTTATTAATATATAATATTTTTCTGTATTTATGCAGTACACGTGAGGTTTTGTTGCAAGCATGTAATAATACATAATGACTAAAATAGAGTATTTAAGACATCCATCACACTGAGCATTTATCATTTATATAAGTAAGGAACATTTTCAGTCTTCTAGCTATTTTGAAATGCGCAATACATTGTTTTAACTATAATCAACTATAGTCTATTGAACATTAGAATTTATTCCTTCTAACTCCATGTCAGTACCCAGGAATTAATCTCTTTTCATTTCCTCTCTCCCCACATATACCCTCACACCCATATTAGCCTCTGATAACTACATTCTATTCTCTACAACCATGAGATAAACTTTTCTAGTTTCCACATATAATTCACAACAGAAACTTTATCTGCAGAAGTTTGTGCACTTATGTATTTAACACTAGCAGCACCTATGGCTCAGTGGGTAGGGCGCTGGCCACGTACACCCAGGCTGGTGGGTTCGAACTTGGCCCAAGACAGCTAAACAGTAATGAAAACTGCAACAAAAAAATAGAAATGAGAGTGACGTTTTTACTTACTTTAAATGTGTTGGAGTTCATAAAATTGTCTGTGTTCTCTGTTCTTGGTTGCTAATGAGAGAAGAATAGCCAAATTCACCAAAAGCAAAGCAATTGTGAAACAAAGTTTATTGAGGAAGAAAAAGGTAGGTTTACCAAACAAGAGCAAGATAAAGGTTTACACAGCAACACTGAACAGGCCCACTTTTCATGACAAAGGGCTTTGGGATGGTCTGGGATCCCATTTTATACTGTCTGGATGGGGTTTTCCTTGTGGGTCAGAGGTTACCATGGAACCACTTGGGTTGACAGTTGACATGATAATTACCCTTAGCTTACTTTAGGTCACATATTAAAAAAAAAAAAAAAAAAAAGTATGCTATTGTATGTATTACACCAGAAAAATTTGCTTACTTTCATATGACTCCCCAATAGAGCATGCCTTAGAATTGTCTTTAGTAAATAAATTTTTTGTGTTACATTTGTGTATGTCCTGAATATTCTGACACTTTCAGATTTGTCTCTTATTTATGTCAAAAGAAAAAAAAAAAGTAAGTAAAACAATACAACTAATTATCAGAAAAAAAGTCATAATAAAAAAATTTACTAATTTTTTTAAATTACAATTTAGAAAATAGTTTTTAAATATACCCTTAAACATATATTATAGACATGGTACCTCATTATAGATGCTATGAAGTACCACATTAAAAATATCACAGATTATTATTTTCCTGTCTTTATTTTAACTACAAAAATGCCTTGGAGAAATTGTTTTCTTCCCCAGATCTTGATCTAATTGGACAATTTTATGTGAGCTAATATTTGTGGTCTTATAAGGCTTTCAAGGGAGCCAATTAATGTGCTTACTCCCATCAATATTACAGTATTATAGGTTTTTCTGGGGTCTTTTGTACCTTTTTCGTTGTAAATATTGAGTTAAGTTTCGCTCTTTGGGACAAAACATTTCTTCTATGACTGTTATTGCTGCTGATAGCTAGAGAGAATTGCCAGTAGAACCTCTGTTTTATAGAAAAGGAAAAAGACTTGGGCCAGAAGTGATTATATTTTATTTCATAATCCATTAAACTGAGTTTAACTAACACTAGAGGATTGCAGATAGCTTGCTACAGAAAGAATGAAAATGTTCTTCCTATCACAAATGAAAACTTCTGCAAATAATTACTACAAGCCTTGAATAGAGATGCTGGCTGATAAGGGAACCAATATGTCTAAGTTTGCCCTGGTTCCTCCATTAGTGTGTCTGATGAAAAGAGAACAAATAACCATTGGAGAAAATCCCATCTTCAGCATAAACTTTGAGAATATTTAAAACACCAGAAGAACTGTAAGGCTGCCAGTTATGTATGGTTTAAAATCAGCTTCCTGTGTTCACATTTCATTGACAACATGACCTGGGACCACGGCTTGAAATGCAGACCTGGCCTCTGTCAAAAATGAGATATGCATATTCCAATCTTTGTAATAATAAAATGGTGTAATGAAAACTTTTGATTTGGAAAATAACCAGTACCCAATTTGATTTGCCAAATATCCAATTTTGCAAATGCCCAATAATGTAAATATGAAATTCTCCATACATTATTGGACATTATTGTTTCAAATTCTTTTAAAAATTTTCTTTTCATCTTATTAAACATTCTATGTTGATATTTTAATATGCACTTTTGATAGGTTACTTAATAGAATCATTTTTTAAAATAAGGTAATATTTTTATTTTTAAAAATTACAGCAACATTTGCAATATTTTTCTTTTTTTGTTAAAATATAGGAAATTAACAACCAATGAATAGAAACAAATTTTACATAATTGTTAAGAGTTTCATTAAAGAATCTTGGCCAGACAAATAAATGCATAAAAAGTTTCCTAGACTGTTTGAATGTTATTTTGAATTTTTTGTCTATCTTAGATTTACCATTTATTATATGATTTATGGTGTCTATCAATAGAAACAAGAACATAAAACATTGATGTCAAATTGAGTGGAATTGTTTGTATATCACTGTGTAATACAAGGGTAAGAGTAACTTGACATTTAAGTCCCTAAATTTGACATCTTTATATTTTTGGTAATTGTCTAGTAAGAATTAATGATTCTTTAAAATATTTATATACTTTTTAATTAAATGAATTTGACTCCCTCCTCCACGTTATCTTCCCCTTTGGAATATGCACTGCACTAACCCTGAGAGGAGCATGATTCTTTTAATTCATTTAACATTTTCATCTGTATTAAGCTCAGGATCACACAAATGGAGCAATCTGTATTATGGGGTGAGATAAAACTGCTAAACTCAAGCATCTTATTAAACCTTCTAGAAACTTAGAAAATGCATAATGTAAAACAATGTCTATTTCTTTGGTTAAAGACAACTCCTATTTTTAATTTTTTTTTTAGATTTTTATACAGCTTATTGGTAAACAAGTATCAAATTACAGTGTTTGGATATCTAAAACAGACTAATGATTTTATACACATGAGAAGTAAGTATAGAAAGTAAGTAAACATTTAACTGCCCTAAGTATTAATATCAGTTTGGCATCTGAAAGTGTGAATAATAATGGTATATATCATAAAGAGATGTTATAAAAAAGAGTAAAATAATCCAAACATAAGAATATATATAGTACCTGGAGCATTCTAGATATCAGTGATTTATCATCATTCATGTCATTAACAGATCCTACTTTTAATTCTTGGAAGTACATCAACACAACCTTCCAAAGAGTTTACATTAATACTGAGATGTTTTACTAATTCCACCAACCATGTATAAGTGTTCCTTTCTTTTTGCATCTATGTTAGCATCTGTTGTTTGGGAACTTTAGATAAAGTCTATTTTCACTAGAGCTAATAGATCTACAATTTGATCCAGCAATCCCACTACTGGGTATTTACACAAGGAAAATAAGTTATTCTATAAAAAAGACAGGTATTAATTTTTTTTATATTTTAGAAAACTTATTTATTATCTTTGGTTTTTGTTATTTTTTTTTTTTTAATGAATGTTTATAGTAGCCCAATTTTCAATTGCAAGGATGTGGAAAAGAGACAAGTGCTCATCAATATAGGAGTGGATTAATAAAATGTGGTATATGTATGCCACACAGTGTGACCCAACCACAAAAGATACAGTGAACTAATACCTTTTCTAATGAGCTGGATGGACTAGAGATCATCTTCCAAAGGAAAATACCACAAAACTGGAAAGGTGATGAAAGGGCCTCTGTCAAAAATGAGATATGTGCAGAATTAAATTTGTGCAGAACTTAAGGATACAGGAAGAACAAAGGCAGAATGAGTCTTAACAGGACTGTTATACAGCTTTTTCATCCAGCAAAGCCAGCTTGACTGGGTTATGTTCATCAGCTATTATTGTATATCTGGGCACTACATTACAAAATACGTAATGGTTAGCAATGGATTCAAAATTTATATGAACATCAATTGATAGGACCACATATCTACTAATCAAGAAAAAAGAAAAAAGATTATATTAGAATAATCAAAAAAAAATTAAATCTCCAAATATTGAGCTTAAGAAAACAGAAACAAACATAGAAGAATATAATAAAAATGAATATCAATAGAAAATTGGAATTTTTTAAACTATTCAAGTAGCAATAATGGTCTAAATTATCCTAAATAAATATTGTATTTTATATTTATTTTATAGATATATAAAGCTAATTAGATTTTAATAGCATATGACAAGAAGGACTAATAAATGGGAAGGTGTTGCATGACTGGAGACGTGAACAAACAGCAGCTTTGTCGTGGTTATAAACTCGCTCCTGTAATTATTAAGTCAAGAAACAGACTACATGGTATGGGATGAAGTGTAGCAAAATTTTTTATTCAGGGTTTTGATTTTATACCTTTCTAATCATGTACACACTTAATCTATCATCTGTTAGTTTCACCATTACCTCATTTTACCTATTTGAAATAACTTGTAAGGAAATATCCTGTTACCATTATCAACATAATCACTTCTACAGTAAACTTCTTCTAGATATGACTAATCTCTGGGCAGGTATTTAAATAAAGATCACAAAGAAGAAAGTAGCCACAGGTGAACAGAGTTAATGGAAGAGTATCTTCAAGCGTTCACTCAGTTTACTCAGTATGAAGCAATGACTGTGTCTTTCCTCAGGGCAGAGCACCTATAGACCTCTGACAATATTTTGTTAACATACACCAACCCTCTGGCCCAAATCTCTGAGGAAGGGTGGCATGCCCTTTGATCTCAGGGTTCATGGGGCGCACAGCTTCAGAGAATTGGCTTGTGGAATTTTTAACTCCAGGCAAGCCAACTCTGCATATGTCTCAGGGGGGCCGAGGTCCCTTAAGCCTCTGGAAGAATAGAACTCACACTGAGTTCACTTTGTGTGCTTGATGTAAGATATGTTTATTCCTAAATATTATCCTACAGAAGGTATGTCAATAGAAAATAGTCAAATTTAAGCACTCAAAGGTGAAAATAAAAATAACAATAGAGTATTAGTCACTAATGAGGAAAAGCACAAGTTATGGGTAATGAGGGACCTAAAAAGAAAAGAGGGAGAGAGCTCTGCAAAAGTAATGAATTGGTCATGGCTGAGGTATTTGCCTAATTTCTTAGACATCCCTTGAGAGACTCAGTAAGTTCTGTGGAATCCATGGAAGAAAAGCAAACATTTGTTAAAAATAAAGAAACACGAGCTTCATTTTAATATGCTTTTCGTTTGTTGATGAAAACAAAGACAAGGATAAGAACTTAAAACCAAATTGTAGGGTAAAAATTGAAGCTGGGTGGGAAAGAAAGGTACACAGATTTTAAAGAACTCCAAATTAGAAAGAGGTCATCTGACTTTTCAAAGAAAATAAATGAAGTTAAATAAATAAAATGTTTTAAAAAGTAAGGGAAATATTCAGTACTTTAGAATTTAGTATTCAGCAAAACTGACATTCAAAACAATCTTTTGAAATTAAAGACAAAATGGCAAAGTTTTCAAAGAAGACAATCAATTGTCAGAAAAAATTCAGTAAAATTGTTAAATTTTTTGAAATAGAAAGAAAGTGATTATTATAATAAATACAAAAATTGTGGAAAAAATGAGAAAGCAAAAGAAAGAATAACTATGATAAATACAAATGAATGTTTACTGAGCAGTGACTGTATTAATATTGGAAATACTCTCTTTTTAAGGAGAAAAATATGTATGTAGAAGTAAAATGCAAGACAGAAATAAAGGCAAAGAACAAAAGAGAGTTAAATGTAGACATTTACTGTTCTAAAACTAATGGAAAAGTTAAAGAATTTGAATTAGAATAAAACAAGTCAAGGATACATATTGTAATCCCTAGGATAACTGAAGCATACAGAAGAATTTATAAAAAATAGAAGAAATAAATTAAAAAAAAGAAAATCACTAATTAAAATGCAAAAAATAAAGCATAATAGGACATAAAAGAAGACAGCTTAAAGTAAAAGGGTAAGATGATAATATATAAAATGAAAGTTATAAATTAAATTAAAAGTTTTAATGAATGACAAAGACTATAAAACCAATAAAGGGAAAAAACAAACAAACAAGAAAAATCAACTGTTTATAACAAACACATCTTTAATAAGTAGACATAGATAAAAGATAGTTTGTGAAAACATACCATGAAAAAGTAACTACAAGAAAGTTGATGTTTTTATACTACTATGAGAAAAAGTAAACTACAAGAAAAAAAAGCATTATGTGGGATAGTTTACAGTAGTATAAGGCTAAATACACATGGAAATGATACCAGACAGGTGGCCCCAGGACCTGCCCCCTTAGCACTGGTGGTGTTGGTACAGCAGCAAAAAGCGGAGGCACCAGCCGGCTGGAGGGTAGGCAGGGGGACCTAGGAGACTCTAGTAGCCAGAGTCTTATTTGGCAACCCAGATAGAACTGAAGATGAAATTCTGGTATCAGAAATTAAAATTATTTTGTACAAAAATGTTGGGCCCCAACCCAAACTACACCATGAGTTCTTTCCAGTGACTGGTGGAGGCAAGAGAGTGAGAGAAAAATAAAGAGTGAAAATACAAGAAGGTTTTAAGAAGCTTGGTCAGGAGATGTTACACCTCCAAGGATAGCCAGAAAGCCCCTAACTCTGGGATAGCTCCATTTTTACTACACACATCACTGTTTTTGTCATCAGTCCAACAGGGGAAAGCTGTTATATATAATCCCTGTTATATATAATTCCTTATATCATGATTCTTTCTGAACTTGCATTTTCTTTTCTTTTCTTTTCTTTTCTTTTCTTTTCTTTTCTTTTCTTTTCTTTTCTTTTCTTTTCTTTCTTTCTTTCTTTCTTTCTTTCTTTCTTTTTTTTTTTTAGAGATAGAGTCTCACTTTATCACCCTTGGTAGAGTGCTATGGTGTCACAGCTCACAGCAACCTCCAACTCCTGGGCTTAGGCGATTCTCTTGCCTCAGCCTCCCAAGTAGCTGGGACCACAGGCACCCACCACAACTCCCGGCTATTTTTTGTTGCAGTTAGGCCAGGGCTCATTTTGAACCCGCCACCTTCGGTATATGGGGCTGGAGCCCTACAAACTGAGCCACAGGCATCACCCAGGGCTTGCATTTTCTAACCAAACTATTTCTACAACTAACTACCTTAATCAGACTGATTTACCTCTTACTTTTATTACTCTAAGTTATTTATGATATTAACACAAACAGAACATGGGACATGGAACACAGTCCAGGAGCAGGATGTCAAAGCAGACCCCAGTCAGACCCCACACACAAATCTCAGGGGTAGCGATTAAACACCAATTAGTGGGCAGACAGGACGATGCTGCTGCCAATACCTAGGAAACAGAAGAAGGGAGATATCTTACTCCTCATCTTCCTGAGAGACCTTTTCTTTAAGGAGATTTTGGTGCCCACCCCTAATGTATTTACTCTCCCTGAGAGGCAGAAGCCTTGTCTCTCAGGGCTCAGTGACCTCTAAACGAAGCCGTGCTGGGGGAGGGGTGAAGCTCTGGCAAGACAGCCTGCTTGAAAATGACAGGATTTAGGTTGTCACACTTTGCAACAGATTTTGGGTTTCTCTGATCCACTGCTGTCCTGTCTTTGTTCCCTTTTGCCCATCTTCTGCAGTCATTTTCTTAATTCAACTCCAAACTTAATTACAATAAACAATTGAAAATTGGTTGTAAGCTTATTAAGTCATTATTTCTAGCAATGCAAGCGCATCAAGATATGACTCTTTCCTTAAGTATCCATACGTCTATTTGCAGATTAATATACATTGTTATGTCTGTATCAAAATATCACATGTATGGTATAAATATATACAGTGTTATATGCCCATACTAACTTTAAAAATCTGAAAAACCAAATACTTTCATATTTAATTAACATCTTCCTTCTTGTTACACACCTCTGCCAATATCCTTTCACAACACTGATACAGGGTGGGTGGCACCCCAGCCAACTCAGTGGAGCTGAGGGGAGGACCTGCTGCCTCTTCCTGGCAGAATTGGTGCCACAGCAGTCGGCAGAGGAACCGGTGGGTTGGTGGTGGGGGCTGCAGTAGGCTACAGTAACCAGAGGGGCCAGACACCTGCTGGAGAGACACCAGACTCTTAGTGTCTCCCTTCCCTTGCACTTGCCTCTGAATAGGGAATCCCCCATTTCCTAGGCCTGGTCAATTTCATGTAAGTTTCCTAGGCCCGGGGAATGAAAGGAACTGTATCCATTAATGCACACTTTCATCTTGCCCCAGGAAAGGTCCATTCATTTGTTACCAAGGGAGGGGGGAGAGGAGATCGAGAGGAGAGAGGAGAGAGGAGATTGGAGAGGAAAGAGAGAGAGAGAGAGAGATTTCTTCTCACTTGGGTTATTCTGTCAGGATCTTTGGTAATTTTTTTCTTTGTATTTTCTGTTAAATAAATCCTGTCTTACCATTGATCTGTGGTCCATGGATTCATTCTTTGAATCACTGAGACCAAGGACCTACTGAAGATGAGATGCCTGTTTCAACACTACCTAACAGAGTGTGACTTCCTTCAGTTATGGGTCTTCATCACCTTATGATATTTTCAGTCTATCATATTCAGGGGCACATAAAATCATTTCATTTATACTTTATAGGTAGGGGAGGAAGTTTTGGTAAACCAACCACAAAATAAAAGTTTAATCTCCAGTTCACTGACTGGGAGTCCAAAACTTGATTTTGTACACGTAAACATGTATGTTAGCATGTGACTCTAATTCTACTCCAGATCTTGTGACAAGAAGTAATTTTACGTATTTCTTTCTACCTTCTCTTAGGAGATATTCAAATGATTACTCTGATGAATAACAGAGTTATTAAAGATGATTAATTACAGTGAGAAGATAATTACTCTACCTAATTATTTTCAACTGGAGAAATGTTCATACCCAGAAATATCAGCTACCAATACTGAGAAAACAGAAGAAAGGAGATATTTTTCTCCTTACCTTCCTGAGATAAGTTTACTCTCTTAACGATGTTCAGGTGCCCACCCCTAACTCACTCACTCTCCCTGAGAGGACAGTGAACCTTGTCTCTCAGTGATCAGTGACCTTAGAGCCTAGTCGAACTGGGGAAGGGATGAAGCTCCAGCAAGATAGTCTGCTTGAAAATGCCAGGCTTCAGGCTGTCCTACTTTGCAAAGATTTTGGGTTTTCCTGATCCACTTCTCTCCTGTCTCCATTCCTTTTTGCCCATCATCTGCAATCATTTTCTTAATTCAATTCCTAACTTATAAGAAACAATCGAAAGTTGGTATTAAGTTTATTAAGTTGTTATTTCTAGCACTGCAAGCACATCAAGATATGACTCTTCCCTAAGTACCCACATGCCCACCTGCACACATACATTTCAATTTTCAATACAAATTTAACCTTTAAGGCAGAGGTTACACAGAAATGTAAGTCACTGAATTGGAAAAACAGAAAATCTGGAAATGTTATCTGTTCTTCTATGTAAGAAAGCAAAAAAAAAGAATAATAATCAAATACCCCCCCCAAAAAAAAGAGAACTAAGAAAACATTAAAGACAAGTATAAAGAAATTTAAAAAATACCCCATAAGTGTACAATAAAGAAAACCAGCATACCCAATTTTTACAAAAAGTTAACAAATCAATATACTCTAAGCAAGAGTAATCTAGAAAACAAAGGGGGAAAAGCACCAATTAGCAAAGTATGCTATAAAAATCACCACATAACAGACTCTCCAAATATTACACAGGAAGAAATATTACATACTGTCAATATTATCATAAATAAAAATGTGGACAAATTCCTGAGGAAAAAATACAAAAACAACCAAAAAAATCAGTTAAAAATATTACCAAAAATAAAAATCAATCCATGATCTAAAAACATTCTCACAGTAATACTGGAGTTTTGGATCTTGGTCTTGGTGATTTGAAGAATGAATCCACAAGAACAGAGATCAGTGGTAAGACAGGATTTCTTTACAGAAACAAAGAATACAAAAGCGCCAAAGCTCCTGGCAGAGAGGACTCAGGTCCGGGAACCAGCTCTCTTGCTCCCTCTCTCTGTCTACTCTCTGCTTAGGGGTACATATAGTTGCAGGGGGTTATTTTGCCAGAACTCAATGGTTACATTTAGGGCGTGGGTCCTCTGAAGTGACATTCAGCTTCCCATTTAGCAGGAAGGGGCCAGAACTCCCAGGCCTTGGAAACTTACATGAAATTGACCAGGTCATGAAATTGATCAGCCCTAGAAAAGGTGGGGTTTCCCCTTCAGCTAGAAGTGCCTGGAAGGAGACACCAAGGGGCAGTTGTCTAACCCCTCAGGCTACTGCAGCCTCCATAGGGCCCCCTCCCCAGGCACCCTCCAGTTCACTGGTTCCTCTGCTGCCTGCCGCTGCACCAATGCCGCCAGGGCGAAGGTGGCAGGTCCTGGTGCCACCTGTCCTGTATCAACAGAGAAAGCCAATGTAGATTTACGGTTGGATTCTTTGCATTTTAAAATACATATAAGTAAATATAAGTTTGCAAACTCTTCAATAGGATATAAAATAAGGAATGGTTTACAACTTATTTTTGGAAGGTAGTACAGTCTTGCTTTAAGGAACAGACAAGGATATTATGAGAAAATTAATTACCGTCCAAACTCCCTCATGAAAATAAATTGATAATTAAAAAGTGTTAACAAGTCATGTGCAATGATGTATAAAAAAGAATAATGCATTATGAACAAATAGGATATATTTCTGAAATGCACATATAATTCATCACTGAAGAAAACTGAGAAAGAAAAAAGTAGTCTTCAACAATTAGAAACTATTCTGGGCCTTGGTATTGTTAGACGCTGGCCTGGCAGACCCAGTTAAACTTTTGTGCTCTCCTCTTTAACATAAAAAAACTTCACAGAACACTAATGTAAGACAAGCCAATGCTGTGACCAGGAAGCACCAAGCAAACAGTCTGCATCACAGTCAGTTCTGAACACAATCCAAATCATGAGCATCGCCCAATCATAACATGACCCACCATTCCTGTATGCTGTTAGTACGCATGGCAGCTGCTGCCCTGTCAATCTCTGCTTTAACCTTGATTTACTTTTTTTAGATGTCCTATCATCTTAATTCTGAAGTTGTTAAAAACTCCCGAGTAACTCATTGTCGTAAAAAAGATTGTTATGTTTAGTGGGACCTTGTAATTATCTCTCATTTGGGTAATGTGTCAAAAATACCTTGCAATGTTTTATTATTCAAAAATTAAAATTCCTCAAAGGATATTTTCAGTACATTTTAATATCTCTAAATGAAATTTTCATTTTTTGTGTGAGGCAGAACTATTTTTATGATGGAACTATCTGGTACTTGAGATGTTTAACACACTACTTGGTATTTTATGTTTCTTTTAAAGAATAAATTTTAATATGGGTTATCTAGCTTTAATACAGCTATATTAATACCTGTTCTTTACCAAGTGACTAAGAAAGGTATGAAGAATAGTTAAATTAAAAATGTGATTTTTTTTGCATAAAAAATCATTATAATTGTGTAATATTTGGCATCACTGGTATTTGGTTGGCAGGGAGACGCATTCCTGGTTATAATTATTTTAAATGATTTATGTCAATGTGCCTATTTGCAATTCTGGTACGAGTTGGACAGCAGGACAGATAATAATATAAAACACTAAAATATCTGGAAACAGACCAAACAGTAAGTGGAGGAAATTGTCTATTCCTGGGATGGTATTACATTTTACATATATATATATACACACACATACACACACACATATAAGTAAAGCACTCAAGAGACACTGACAGGATTCTAGAATATTTTAAAAGTATGGATTAATCTATAAAACACTACTCTGGATTAAAAATCCCAATCCAAACAAAACAGCACTTTAGGTTTCCATTTTAAACCTGCAATAGAAAAGAAGATAGACTTTTAAAATAATGGATGCAAATAAAAGTGCACTTTTAATTACTTACCCTCTTAAGCTTCCATTACATATCATCATTCACAGGAAGAGCAAAATGCCATTTTTAAAGCAAGGATGAGTCACTTATTCAATATTCCTTTAGCTGTTTTGAGCATGGAGACTTCAAACAATAACCATTTTTCCCAAAGATTACGTGTTAATCCCAGAAGGTTGTACATTTTTTATGTAGCCGAGGAGAGGAGAAATAGACAATGCTGTAACAAATAAATAACAACACGATTCTAATTATTTTAGTTGTAATAAATTTTTCTCTTGTGTTACATTGATCAATGGCGTGAATACATTATTTTGTAAGCACCTAATACACAGAAAGACATAGAGAAAGTGAAGTACAGTTAGTTTAATTAAACATTAAAATGTTTGAGAATAATCATCCGGAGTAACAAGTGGTGTCCGTGTGTGTGTGTGTGTGTGTGTGTGTGTGTGTGTGTGTGTACACATATGCAAATTTTAATACCAACCAAAAGTTTACTATTTAAATTAAATCCTTTAAACAGACTATAGCAAACTTTATTTGCTTCAGTGTTGCTATTATTTTGCTTTTCTTTCCTGACAGCTTTGCTCTCATATTCTTGTTGGTTTTAATTGTTTTTCTTAGACCTGAAGGAAAACAAAAATCACAGGCTCAGAAAATGTTCTCAGACTGCACACAGTTTGATCAGTTACTGTCTACTGTCTATGCTAATAAATGTTTCAATAATTTTAAGCAATTTTTCTGATTAATAATTAGAAGGTCAAAAATATGGATTAAATACTGTAATTCAATGATTCCCAAACTTATTGTGACTGTAAGAATTTCCTGAAACACTAAAAATACAAGCTCAGTGCCCTCACAAGAGACAACGAAGTGGACATTGGGGAGACAATGGCTGGGAATCCGTACTTTAAACTTTCTCAAAAACTTAGGAGTTTCACAGAAATGTAGACCCTCAAAGTCACTCTCCAGACCTACTAAATCAGAACCTGTATACTGTTGATACCAGAACCTGTATACTGTCGGTCCTTGGTTATGATAATTCAAAGAATAAATCCACAGACCACAGATCAGTGGTAAGACAGGATTTATTTTGCAGAAAATAGAGAAAAAGCACTAGAGCTCCTGGCAGAAGGAAAAACCCAAGTGGGAAAAAAACTCTTTGCCTGAGTCCTTTGTCCAGGGGTGTATATGGTCATGTGGGTCCTTTGTCATTACGTTAGGCCAGGACTTGTTAACTAATGAATGAATATACAGTCCCTCTGCTGGGGCAAGATAAATGAATGCATTAAAATTGGCCAGGCCTAAGAAAATTACATAAAATTGACCAGGTCTAGGAAAGGGGGGTTTGTTGTTCAGCTGCCAAGTGCCAAGAGAGGGAGACATTAAGGCTGTGGTGTCTCTCCAGCATTTGTCTGGTCCCTCTGGCTACTGGAGCCTCCTGTTCCCCTACCCCCACCCCCTTCAACCGGCTGCTTCCTCTGCTGGCTGCCACTGTACCAACACCACCAGGGCAGTGCCACAGGTCCGCTGAGCTGGCTGGGGTACCACTCGCCCTGAATCACTGTTAATATATCCAGGTAAATCACATACACATGATAGTTTGAGAAATATTCCTGTATCACATTATTTCCCTCATTCTAAATGAATGAAACCTTTTAATTATTTTCTTGCCTAAAGAATCTTCATTACACTTTAATGAAATTATATAATACAGAATATCTAGCTCCATCTTCTCAGTTTTCAAATCAGGAAACAGACCTAGCCACATGAATTGTGATAAATTGTTCTTGATTTCCTTTCCTATTCCATTATTGAAGTTTCTGTGCTTTACAGCTCTCTCTGTCCTTGGTCTAAATATTCAAGGAACTTCACAATTGGCATTAATTGCCATTTTCAGCAAACTTCTCTTATGTTCCAAGGGTTCATTCCTATGATCCCGATGTGTTCACTTCCTGAGTCACTGATCCACAGAGGTAAAATACTGAACCCCCACTGATAGCCAATTTAGATCACTCATCATTTTAAACCAGTATCAGTATTTGGATTATTAAAGTCATAGGGACAGAAAAGCACAACTCATCAATATTCATCAAATGAAATCCTGAAAATTCTTCAAAGTTATTCAGTTACAATCTTCTCCACAATGCATTCTCAAATCACTGAGCCCTGAAGGGTTTCCTATCTCTCTGAATCTCCTTTGGCAACACTTTCATTAGTTGTCTATTGCTGCTGTAACAAATCACTGCCGCTACCACCACCACAAAGTCACCTTGCTACTTAACACAATTTTTTCCCTTGAAATACTCCAGGTCAAGTCTAAAGTCAGTATGTCATCAGAACATATTGATTATCCTAGAGGCTTCAAGGGGAGAATATGTTTCTTTGCCTTTTCCAGCTTCTAGAGGCTGACTGCTTTCCCTGGCTCATGATCCAAACTCTTTCTTCTGATATCGAAACTCACACTGTTGACCAATCCCTCTGCCTCCTTCTGATAAAGACCAACCTGTTTCAATTACTTCTATTGGGATAATCCAGGATCACCATTCCATCTCAAAATTCTTATCTTAATGACCTTTGCAAGATTATTTTTGCCATATAAGAGAACATATTTACAGGTCCTGGGGATATGGATGGGGCATCTTTGGGGGCCATTTTTCAGCCCACCACAGTGCTTTATACTTACCCTGTATTTATAACAAATGATGTGTCATAAATAATTGACATTTATTAAGAAGGAAGGGTAGTCTTTCATAGTATTACTGGAATTTTTTCTTCATTAGGTCCTTGGTCTCACAGATTCAAAGAATGATTACACCAGACCATAGATCAGTGATAATGATATCTGAATTTCTTCTTCAGTCTTTGATCTTGGTGATTCAAGGAATGTATCCATGGACAACAGAACAGTGGTTAAGATAGAAGTTATTTTACGGAAAATACAGAGAAAAAACTTTAGGAAAAACCCAGTGGGGAAAAAAAAATCTCTCTCTGCCTGAGATCTTTGTCTAAGGGTAAATTTAGTTATATAGGTCCCTTGTAGTTACACAAGGTGAATGAGTGCCTTAGTGAATGGATACGGTCCTTTCTGCTAGGGGCAAAGTGAATGAATACATTAATGAATGGATACAGTCCCTTCAGGGAGGCCTAGGAAACTTACATGAAATTGACCAGGCCTGGGAAGAGGGTGGAGGAAATTCCTGTTCAGCTTTAAGTGCAAGGGGAGGGAGACTAGCGGAACGGAGATCCTACAGCGCTCCCTTGAGCTGCCGACCTGGAGGTGTCTCCCCAGCAGTTGCGTGGCCGCTCAGTCTACCCTCCAACTTGCTGGCTCCTCCGCCCTCCGCTGTACCAACACTCCAGTTAGAAATACAAAAGGTGCCTCCGGCCTGTCAGCTGGGGCTGGGCCACTAGGGCCACCACTGCCCTGTATCAATAGGTAAACATGAATTAAGGATTTTGGTTTTCTGGAGTGCAGATTTCCTATTAGGTTAACACGCCCTTAGTGAGAATGAATTATTTTTCTGCCCAGCACTTCTTTATTCGTCTGTAAAGATTAAGAAAGTAGTAGCTTTTTTCCTCTCTTTCTTCTTTCTTTCATTTTGCTGTGCAACATTTCATTTCCAATATTTCATTGGAAAATGAAGTTGCAACTTTAAAGACATTAATTGGTGGAGAATATAGTTCGTAATCCAACCCGACTGACCATGATATCATTGAACAGCAGCTGAGAGAAAGGGAGTTCATTTCTGGTGGCTAAACTCAAATGTTATCAGCCCCAAGCGAGGGCATCCTTGAGTCTAGTCTTGTAAAATAAATCAGGACAGGTGGGCTAATTTTTTGTTGCCTTTTCTGGCTCAGATTGAAGAGAAATACTGATGTCTGTTTACCTATTTATCCTTCTACAGGGACATCTATAGAGATACCTATCTACGTAGGAGTATCTACATAAGAGGACCACCTCTAGCCATCCCTCTGGAACTTGTACTGAAAATCTTTTGTTTTCCTTCTTTGTTCTCTATGAAGATATAAAAAATTATGATTTTATTTCCTGTTTCCTAAAATAATGCACATAGGCTAATCATAAGATATTCAAATGGGGGCTAGGCACCTGTAGTTCAGTGGTTAGGGCTCTGGCCACATACACTGGGGCTGGCAGGTTCAAACCTGGCTGGGGCCTGCTAGACTCCAATGCAATAAAAAAATAGCCAGGAGTGTAGCGGGCACCTGTAGTCCCAGCTACTTTGGAGGCTGAGGCCAGAGAATCACTTAAGCCTTAGAGCTGGAGGTTGTAACCTATGACACCATGGCACTCTACCCAGGGTGACGTAGTGAGACTCTGTATCAAAAAAAAAAAAAGAAAGAAAGAAAAGAAAGAAAGAAAAAGATACTCAAATGGAATAGTAATCTTGGTTATATCATTATTTAGAACATCAAACTGCTTACTACACTTTAATTAGTAGTACATACTACCTTGAACACCTTAATAATGCCCATTCATTGATTTTTTATAATAATTTATTAATAATGAGTGCCTATTCATTGATTTATATATATATTATTTATAATAATAATGAGTGTCCATTCATTGATTTTTTATGAACTATGTAAATTTTATTTTTAAAAATATATATATAATCAATGAATGGACACTCATTAATACATAATTATTATTATTTTATATAAATACTATTATATTATATTATATATTTCAAACATTTCTGCAGTGAAACATTCTGACTCCTGGTGTGAAGAATGATGGGGAAGTATTCTATAATTCTCTGTCTATTTGAAATCTCATTGTTTTCCTCTTAGGCTATTGCTAGTACAGTCTGACTGATTCCTTCTTTCCCAATATTCTACTTAGGAGGACTTCAAAACAATCATAACACTTCTTTTTCTATATTCATAACATTTGTTGCTCAATAGCATTCATTGCCTAAAAAGAAATCAGAAGTGTAGCTGTTTTTATTGAATCTTGTTGGGGACACTGCTGGCTTAAAATAACTTAAATGGTGCTGCATAAATGCAGATGAATCCTCAAGAAAGGAGCTAGTAAATGAATGAAATATGAAGCATGATATGAAATTTGCTTTTGTCTAGGTTTAAGTTTCATAACCTACAACTCAAGTATAATAAAATACACCAGAGTACAAAAATTGTGAATGTTTAAAAACTACCAACTACCAACTAATGTTGCTTTTGCAATTGTGACTCCTTCACCAGGTTATAAAATGTAGCTTAAATCTGATAGAGAATAATATTTTATTAACACACATATATATGTAAAGAGTAAAGTATCTTGCACATTGGAAGAAAACAAGATTTTTTGGCTCATTTCAGAAAAATGGTACTTTTGGTATATTAATGGATGGAGTATGGAGAAGAGAAATACAGTCCAGGACTTTGTTAAAGAAACAAGAAAATTCAACCCTTTACTGAACAGTGAGACACAAAATGCCTGAAACACAGATGCTCAGGAATTTCTTACTGCAGACCAAAAAAATAATTTCCTAAAACTATATTTCACTATCCTTCTCATAGAACAGAAAACAATTTATTTTGCAATAATTTATCTTGACTTCCAAATTAAGTTTCAGACTTTTAACAATAACAGGAATGGATTAAAACGTTTATAAATGTGAAATAGGAAGTTTTAGAGTTCCAATGTTATTCATTTAGATATCACCTACAGGTGGAGGTGAAAGGTCTCCGTTAATTTTTAAGAAAGCATTCATACTGGCCATAATTGTAGATAGATTAGCTCACCAATTCAGCTCAACAATTGAGATTCAGGTTCTCAGAATGCTGTGCTACGTTTGTTAAAGACTAATTTTAAGAGAGTAATTTGTAATGTCCAGAGAACATCTAAAATACGAATAAGAAAACAATGGTATTGACTCAATTTTATATCTATTGTTACATTGACAGTTATGCTGAGAGCAATAAATAATATATTAAGACTTAAGTACCTACAGGAAAGAGAAATTAGTCCTGACATAAGGAAATTTTCTAGTAGTATCTGATTAATAATTTGTACCTTCACTGACAATAAATGCTAATATTAATATACATTTTTGGGCTAGTATTATTTTGCATAAACTTTATTCAATTCTAAATTATCTAAATGCTATTCCTGAAGTTCTCTGTTTAAGTAAAACAGGCACAATGTAAGGGTATACAGCCCACCCCAGGTAAATGGCTCAACTACAACGTGAACTTTACCAACCTAACAAACACAAACAATGTAACTTAATCATTTGTGCCCTTACATTAATCTGAAATAAAAATAAATAAAATTTAAAAAATTGAAGACATACTCTCCAGCTTTTATGAGATACGAGTAAAGAAACGCTGAAAAATTTTTAGATGAGAAAGTTTGTCATCCCTGACTATTTGTCCATTGTTCAAAAACTACACTAATTACTTTCTATTTCCACTGACTCTCATAATCTGAACCTCACATTTTCCTTGTCACTGTGATAGTATTACTAAATTATTCTGCAGAATGTCAACTCACTCTACAGTAAGTTAGGATATATGTTAAAATAGCGAAAAGAGTAGAACTGGAATGTTTCTAACACAAAGAAATTAATTCTAAAATACTGTCACTTCTTCCAAGAACCAATAAATGTTCCCCCTTGCAAACTAATCATGTTTTGAAAGATGTTAATTATCCCACTGCATGTTAGTATCCTACCAAAATTGATCTATATATTCTATTTAGAGTTTTACAAATGTAATCATAGTTACGAATCTAGTTTTATAATTAACTTATATTTTCACATATAAAATAAATATTAAATAATATAGTTATAATACATCATGTATTTGATTTGGTCTCCTTGTTCAGTTGTGAATATCTTACCATCAGAAGCTACACGGTATAATTTGTTCTTTATTCCTAATCCACAGAACACAACATAAAGACAACATAGAAAAGCAGTATAAACATATTAAATTTGGCTCACAAAGCTTGTGGTAGACCTACTGAACTTTAAAAAATATTTTCTAAGACAAATACTCTAGGTATAAATGACACAAATATTAGCATTTCTACTATTTTAAATACTTCTGCAAATTTTACTTGTACTGAAAACTGATTTCCTTTGCTGAGTCCTTTGCTGCCAAGCTTCATATAGATGTTGAACATTCATTTTTTTTTAATTCCTGAAATCTTCATACATTTTTATCTTATTTAAGAGAATTGATTCATACACTGTAGTTTCCTCTGGATCTTTTTATTTCTATAACGAGATTTTTCATGGCTTTGTCAGTAAAGAATATTCTAATTGGAACACAACGTGCATTTTCACACAAAATTTATAATTCAGAATCCAACTTCAAATATCTTTCCAAACTCTTTAAAAAGCTGTTTCTTTTTTTGCACCATTCCTTCTTAAGCCATCTTACTTTTTGTTTTTTTACTTTAATTCTGTATTTCTTCCTGATTCACACTCATTTGTTTTCACATCTCATGTCATGCAGACCACTTCCAAATTAAAGGCTGTTATAAAATCTGAAAAGATGTCTCAGACAGTGTTTTAAAATTCACAGACGTTGTCACTTGTATAATAGAATAGATTATATTAAAAGTCACACAACAAAGTGAAACTTTGCCTTAGCAGAGTGCTTAACTCAATAGTCCACAACTGGTGCTAAGTTTTGATAGCAAAGTTCTTTGATAAAAGATTAAATACTAGTGCAGGCATTACTTTGGAGAGTCTGGAGTCCAGTGATTCAGTGATAATTAGTTCTTCTCAACATGCAGAAAGTTATCCCCAGGAAAATAATGGATTATAAATTACATTAAGTTCCCTGGTATGTGTAACTCCCAAGCTCAGAAAATGTGTTTTACATTTTTCTCTGATAAAAGCACATTTTATTTCCTTTCTTTAGTAGACAACTGGACTTACTGAAATAAATTCATGGCCTTAATCTTTTTCCTGTTCTTAATATGTCTTCATTATTCATGTTATTTGATAGCACCTTTCTTTATGTGAAACATTGAAAATGAGTGGTAGCAGTATGTTCAACTAACAGAATAGTTAAGAAACAGCTTCAGTTTGAATATACAAGAAAGAATGTATTGCATAGCAAAAATGCCACATATTGTTTTATACTCATTTCTTTTTCCTCACCTTTATGCAAGGCGTCATAAAGAAGAAACTCACACTAGGACAATGAACTACAGGGTATTGTACCTTGTTCTCTCTTCCTCACAGAAAAAAAATCTTAAATGGAAACATTTATTTCCAGTTCAGTACTTTTTCTACTGAAGTTGAAAAAACAAATAGCAAACCTTGTTGAGTTTTTACATACAATCCAAAAATCACTGGATTTAAATAGCTTTTAAAAAATAATTATTCTTTTCCTGCAAAGAAGTTTATGAAAAGAAGAAATTTGGGCTTATAGAAAAGAAATGAATGAATACAACATGACTTCTGCTGGAAGGATTTATGATATATATTTAGCGTCTTAGACAACATAATGAATCACTGCCACAGTCAATGTGAGAAACAGATTAGGTGGCTTTTTTTTTTATCAGCCTATCTTGGTTCTTTTTAGATGTCATTTTCAAGATTTATACATCAGTTTTATTTTATATAATAAAAAGTCTATTACTGATTATAAAGGAACTCTCAAATATAATATAATATTGTTGCTGTTTTACTTTTGAGACTGCTTCCATTCATACTATAAATTCCATTGAGAATTACATAAAAAGAGGATACAATACCAATGAATTCAAAGAGGATGCAATAATGATAAATGCAAGTTACCTTCATTCCCCATGTAGCTGAACACCGTATAATGACATTTTCTCTTGAGATAGCCCTGGCAGATCAAGCTTAACATCCTTTAATTCTACAGAGACCCTTGTTGTGAATTCTCTGATGGGTTCTTAAGTCCTGCACAGTTGTGTGTTTATCAGTCTTGCATCAAATATGAACTCTTGAAGATTTTATGCTTCCAAAATGGCACTCTATGCATAGTGATACATGTCAAATCATGCTAAAATTCATTTTAATGTTCGTGATGATGAAATAATATCACAAGCAAGGGAATGGTTAAAAGCAATCAGGCCGTGAAAATCTCCTGATATCCTACCCATAAGCCAAAATATGTAAAAGTGTTCTTAAGTAATGGCTCCTATGATGATGCTACTTAAATAGGTGGGAAAAACTTCAAACATACAAGTCTGAAAAAATATATGGAGTTAGGCTCCAAAAAAAATATGTCTGGGACAAAATTGAGCAGAAAGAATATGGTTCAAAAAAGCAGATATTCATAATTACTTTCATATTTCTTTAACTGTTAATATTTTACCAACACCATTTGCTCCATTTCTGCTGAAGCAGAAATTTTCACTATATCAATCCAAGGATTAAAGATAATTTCTTAAACCCAAGTTTTTATTCATCCCTATTATTATTGAATTTTTTCATATGCTACACATTTAAGTATTTTGAAGGAGCTATTGCAGGGTTAATCATGTTAATCTTGCAGCATTTCAGGGTTAATCATGCTAATCTTATTTAATCATTTACAAATATATACATTTCAAATAAGCTAATGTCAAATTCATTTAAAATTAGGGGAGTTTGATATACTCTATAGATTACTGCATAATGAAAATAATTGAGAATATTTTATATTTAGCATAGTGATTCTTCAAATAAGCTAATGCCAAATTCATTTAAAATTAAGGGAGTTTGATTTACTGTATAGATTGCTACAATAATGAGAATAATTTAGGATGTTTTATTTTTAGCACAGTGATTGTTTAAAATGTTTTAAGATGCACATTTTTAAACCCATATTAAATAAGTTTTTTTCCCCACGGGTAATCAAAGAAGTATTTAGAACCTGAATCTTGCTCATTCAAATTGATTTAATGGTGTGGATCAACCCTTGGTCCTCTGGGTGCATTTACATCAACAAAAAATTACATTTAAAAATGTTCTGTCCTCTTCTAGCAAGTTAAATCAATGTGCTTGTATTTTCCCTGAAGGCCAAAATAAATGCAAGAATGCAATTTTAGGAGTGAAGGACCTTTATAAACAATATTCTGTTTCCAATTTTGGGAAGGTGAAACGAAAAGATTGAGCATGGTAACCTTCAAAGCATTTTAATTACTTTTATGCAAAAGAAGTTACCCTTTCTGTAATGAACATAATATATCCATGCAACTCAAAATAAGAAATAAACAATAATCCAAATCTGCACCAATATTGATGATAAATACAAATGTAATAGTGTATTTTACCAAATGTCTCAGCATCTAATCTGTTACATATGCATACATATTTCAAAAGTGAATTCTCCTGTAGAATCCAGGAGGAAAACCATGTGAGGGATTGAGTATATATCAGGACCCAAGTGTCGCTACACTTTTTAAGTGTAGAATTCAGAAAATATAGAACTTTTTGGAAACCAAATAGAAACAATTACAGTTTAAAAGGGATTTAATAGTTGCTATGGTCCAAATACACTGAGTTGTTTTATATACATTTAACTGATTTTTTTTTTTTTTTGAGAACTTTCAACTCACACACTAGTTTGACAAGTTAAAAATTAAGAAAATGAATCTCTGGAAGTTTTTTTTCTAATTTCCATTATCTACCATATGTATTGCTAAGACTGCTGTTTAAAGCTAGCTCAATTCTAATTTGAAAGTTGATTATACTTCTGTAGCTACTTCACTATTTCTAAGTATACATAAATTATTGCCTGAATTATCTCAGTCACACATAGTTCAACATTTGTTCTAGCAATAAGAGAAATCATAAAGTGGTGGAGTTAGAAGGAGCTTTTGTTTTCATTTGACTTGTCCCCTCGCTTTGACAGATAAGAAAACGAAGGGCCCATAAAGTTGCAAATTATTTTTAATACAGAATAGTATCTTAGACACAGGTGGAACTAGAGGCTACATTCCCCATCTAGCTCCTGAAGACCATCATCCTACTGTTTGCTTCTAGAAGTTCAACTCTTTTAGATGCCACATACAAGTGCGTTCGTGCAATATTTGCATTTCTGTTCCTTACATTTTTCACTCCAGCACAGTGTCCTCCATGGTCACCCACATTCTGGCACGTTATAGGATTTCTTGCTTTCTTAGGGCTAAACAATATTCCACTGTATACATGTACCTCATTTTCTTCATCTATTTATCTGTTAATAAACATTTAGGTTGCTTCGATGTTTTGTGAGTAATGCTCAGTAAACATGAGAGTGCAGGCATCTCTCAGACACACTGAGTTCAGTTCCTTTGAATAGGCTAGGCACGGTGGCTCATACGTGTAATCCTAGTACTCTGGGAGGGCAAAGCGGGTGGATCACTTGTGCTCAGGAGTTGGAGACCAGCCTGAGCAAGAGTGAGACCTCCATCTCTACTAAAAATTGAAAAACTGAGGCAAGAAAATCGCTTGAGCCCAAGAGTTTGAGGTTGCTATGAGCTATCTCATCAGGCACTTGACCAAGGACAATACAGACTGTGTCAAAAGAAAACAAATAACTCCTTTGAATATATACCCAGTAGTAAAATTGCTGCATTACCTGGCAGCTCTATTTTTAATATTTTAAAGGAACTTACACAGTCTTTTCCATAATGGCTGGACTTGTTTTGGGGGTTTTTTCCTCCTTGATTTTATTCTGTTAAATATTTTAGCCCAAATAATAGCAATGATGCTACTTCTTTGATTTTTCAAAACGTATCTCCACTTCAATATCCCTTATTCTGTGTTTGAATATCTTTCCAAAATCTCAAAAGAAAATAAAAACATTATTCATTTCTTTGGTAAAATTATTCAATTACAAAAATAATTAGCCTTTATGTTTATTTTGCTCTGGTATTAATATAATATACAATAACAGGAGATATTACTATTTTATTCTGCCAGAACACAAATATGTTTCATGAGGGGACTATAGAGCAATCCTTATGAAACTTCAATTACCACACAAATCACCTGTGGATCTTGTTAAAAGTGCAAATTCTGAATTAGTCAGTATAGGGAAGGGACTTGATATTGTGCTGATCTTTGGGTAATTATTTGAGTTGGGAGACTTTGAGGATAGTGAAATAGTTACAGTTTTAGCTTTCTCTGTGAAATGTAAGTGAGTTCAATATTACTGTAGGTCCATGACTTGAGGTGAAAAGTTCAATTTCAATCAATCCATTGAAAATTGCTTTAGCCATGTCACAGACCAGGAATTCTGATATGTCATCTTCGTGTACATGTTTCAAAGTTGCTTCCTCCCTGCTATTCCATCAAGTAAAGATTTATCAGATCCTAGATAGGGTATCAAAGCAATAAACCATACCATCGTTATCACAATTTTATAAGTGAAGAAGTATGAAAGGGTATCTGAAAGATCACTTTCAGAAAATAACTTACATTTAGTTTTCTTTTCCCTAAGCTTCTAAAGAAGTTGTCAAAATTTAATATTAGACATTAAATCAGAAGGCATAACTGCTACCTGTATGACAAAAAATACAGTCATATAGTCTGGGAGAACAATTCATTATTGACAATGAGAGAAATGTAAAGAGTATCTTTTTTTCTCACTTTTTCCTTGGAATATAAAAAAATAGAAAAAGAACGAATAATAAATCTCTATCTCTGCATAGAGATTTAACAATTACTACATAATGAACACCCATGTAATGACTACTTGTCAAGACATAAAATATTGCGAACACCCTCAGTGAACCCTGTGCCCATCTTCCTGATCCCAAACCTCTCATATCAGGCACCAGCCCTGACAACTCTGAACTTCCACATGCACCTTGCACTCTCATCCTCCAAGATTGACATTAACATCATATTTATGGAATTGACTTCATTTTTTTTTTACAGCTTTAACATAGACACCCTTAATAAACTAGTTTTGTTTTATCTTGCTTTGTTATAAACATTAGGTAAACAGGTCATTTATTATAGGCCTTTTTTTGGACAGCTTTCCTTTAGTGATATGGCTCTGAGATTCATCAAAGTTTTTACTAGCAATTCTATTTCATTAATGTTGATTGTTCTGTACTATTCTTTTATATATGCATACCATCACAACTGACTGATTGATTGAGTGATTGATTATTGAATATTTGCGTTGTCATCAAGTTGTGGCCATTTTAACTAAAGTTGCAATAAATAGTTTTCAACATGTATCCTGTTATGAGTGTGAGAATTTAGTACTTATATAAACCCAGGAGTAAAATCTCTGGCTCATAGGGTACAGATTTCTTCAAAATATTAAAATAAAACAAACTGTTTACCAAAATTGCTATTTCAATTGTGAGGATGAAGCAAGAGAACAGCTTAAGAGTTTCAGGTTGCTGTGAGCTGTGATGCCATTACACTCTACCAAGGGCAACATAGTAAGACCGTGTCTCAAAAAAAAATAGTTGTTTCAAGTTTACATTCTCACCAATCATATGTGAAAGTTCTCATTGCTGATGTCAGATTTTTAAAACGTCTACCAATTTTAGTCAAATCCCACTATAATTTTAATTTGCATTTTTCTAAATAACGTTGACATTCTAACATTTTCATATGTTTTCATTGGCTGGCTAGATTTCCTTATTTTTTTAAATGAGAGATCAAGGTTTTGCTGATTATTATTTTCTTTTGAGCTATTTTTTCTTTTCCTTCAGATTTAATTATAGAATGACTTTATACATTTGGAGTGTGAGTGCCTTTCAATGATATTTATTGCAAATATTTTCTCCCATTTGATTTTTCACTCTCTGGTGTGTTCATTGATTTGATTATTAGTTGGCCAAATTTGTCATGTTTTTCTTAGTTACTTTTATCATTTCTTCTTTACATTTGGTATCTATTATTTTTATGAGAAACTATTCCCTTAAATTTATTCATTAATTATTCTGTATCATTCTCTGAATGTTTATTTTCTTCTATATTATATAGGTTTATAACCAACAGGAATTTATATTTGTGGACAATACGGAGTTGAGGAAATTTCCTTTTTCCACAATGAATATAAAATAAAACAGTTCCATTCATAAAAACTCGATTTATTTCTCTACATTGGATTGTACCATGAATCAAGTCCTCATAACTATATAGTTTTTTTTTTCAAATGTCTGTTCTGTTCCACTGAGATTTTTGTTATTATTTATATCAATATGAAGTCTCTATTTCTTATGTAGTTTCAATAAAGCTGGTTAAAATATGCACTTGTTTCCTCAAATTCTTATTTTTTACCATGTTTATGTTGGCCATTCTTATTTGTATTTATATATACACACATAATCAGTTTGATAATTTAATAAAATTTCTGCTGAAATGTTACTTTAGATAACTATGAAATCTGTAGATTAATATGAGGAGAGACTTCTTCATTGCAATATAAATTACTGAGTCTTTTAATTCATGTATATAATATTTGTTCATTTGTTCCGTATGCATATTTAGATATTATTATATACAAAATAGATATTTTAAAATATATTCTTCGGGATATACTTAAAGGAGAAAAATAAAGCTAAAGAAATATATCATGCTGATATTTATGAAGATATATACTAAAAACTGATACATATATATTGATATAGCAATATATTTTATTTCTTATTATTTATTATTTCCTATTTCTTATTAGTTCAAGTCAGTTTCTTCAATTACTACTTGAATTTCTGATATATCAAATATGGACATGAAATTTTACCTTTTCTATATATCTATTAGATATATGCAATTTTTATTCTTAATAATGTGTATGTATTGGTGAATTATATTTTCTACTTTTTCTAACGTAAATTTGAACTTTCATTCCTAGTATAAATACAACTTGACTAATTATCATTAGTTGAAAATATATTTTTTCTGTATTATCATTTGTTTATAACGTGGATTTAGTTTGTTAGTAATTTCTCCAGGTTTTTTCTTTTTATGAGTGGCACTAACACTGCCCTCTACTGTATTATATTTGTTTGGTATAACTGAAGAATAATCAAACCCTCTCAATCCTAGCCTCAGCAGAACGTAAATGAGACAAACATTTAGATGAAAGTATGTTACAGGGAAATGGGATGTGAATGCAAGAATAAAGATCACTGCCAAGAATCGGTTGCTGCATCAGAGATAAATGGAAACCCTAAAAAAATTTTCTTCAGAGTTGTCTATCCATTTGTAGAAATCGAATGGTATTTTCTATCTGGCTCTTTAATCAGGTAGGCCAAGGAAGAGTTTTTAACCTCTCAGCACAAGGTTAGAGTTTTTTCTCCTGAAGTTTGATATTTGGCTTTGCCAGATTTCTTTGCCATGCTGCAGAGACGTATAACAAGGGACCCGTACCTGGTCCAGATCCACCTCTGAGGAAGCGCCTCCATACTGGCTACGGTGTCTGCTGTCTAGCCATTCAGCCTTATTTGCATGGCAACATCTATTTCAAGAAGTTAAAAAAGAAGAACAATATAAATTTTAAGATATTAAAATGAAAAAATCAATTAACAACAAGAAGAGGAATTAAAAGAATAGATTATACAAACAATAGAGAAGATCAACAAAGAAAAATATTTTTTCTAAGTAATAAAAACTCTAGTCAAGACTTGAGGCATTCAATCATTTCCTACTCTACATCAACTGCTAGATATAATATTTAAAAAATAAGTTTTAAAAGGCATTAACCTAATAAAGGTATTAGTAAAAAAGTAATCTCTCTTGCTTTTTTTGTGAACAGGAAAATTAGGTTCATGAAAAATAATCATGATCATTTCCTTAATATGTGGTCTCAGGCTAATATATAACATTTATAATCAAGTTTTTATGTTTCTAATTGGCCTGATGTTCTGTATAAATTTCATTGTCATTTCTCAAGTCAAATGAACATGTTCTGTTCTGCTATAAGTTTGTAAGCCTCAAATATCAGACATGGTCAGTTTAGAGAGAGGTATTACAAGTATTTTCCTTAATTCTTTATGCTTGCTGTATTGAGAGCCATAAAGAAGTATGACAATAAAATGGAAATATTACTTAACTTGAGAAGAATAAAATTTGACGAAAATCAGTATGCTACATAAAAGTATTTTCTTTTCACTTATCTCAGGAAAATTTTCCTTGATATTTACATTTCAAATATTAGAACCAGATATATTATTCATCAGTGATGTTCTTTTGTACATAAATTTGTTTTTATTTAAAATTATGTAGTATTATTATAAAATTTATGCATGTTACTTTTTTAAATTTCTGTAAAGTTTTCAGTTATATGTTGAGTTATCCTAAAAACGTAAAGCTATTATTGTACATGTTAACATAGTGCATTAAACTTTTTTCATTTTTTTACCTTAAAATGGACATTTTATGATGATTTGATATTTTCATCATTTCCTATACATTTTTTATTGAGCTATTCATAACAATAAAAACTGTAAACATTTTTCCTGAAGTGACAGTAATTTAAAACTAATCATTGTGCTAGTTATTTACTTTTTCTCTGAAATGTGCATTATTTGGTACTTTTCTTTGTAAATCATTATCTATCATCATGTTTTTCAATCATTATCTTTAGTTTGATATTTCAAAGTTCCTTATTCTGACTTCTGCGGCAATGGAAAAATTCAACTACTAATATTTTCATATTGCAAAAATACTAAATATAGACAATTATTGCTTCTAATGTTTATTTGTGTAAATTATGTAGAAAAGTTAATTATACGTTCTATAGGAAATAAAGTTTTTTAACTTTATTTTTTTTCAATTTAATAAATTCAGGTTTCATTTATGTTTGTTATATACATATGTGCATATACATATAACATATACATATATCTACATATTACAGTAGATATATTTCCTATAAATACACATATAACACACAACCACATCTAGGTACACACTTGAGTATCTTCCCAAACAGAAAAATCAGTAAATTGTGTGTCTCCAATCCAGCGTAAATTTTAAAGAAACAAAGCAAAACAAAATTATATACAGAATGAACACACTATAGCCTTAAAAAGGAAAAATTCTTCATTTGCAACAAGGATTGAAATAAAAAACATTATTCTAAGTGAAATAAGTCAGGCACAGAAAGACAAATAACAATTCTGTGAGATAAGGCAGCAAATATCAAGAGGCCACCGTTGGTCTTTTTTACTTGCCAGAATAATTTCACAAAGCCCCTGACCCTGGAACAAGGTGCAACCCTTTGGAAAGCAGCTTAGAAGACAAAGCAGGATACAGTGTGAGGATCCCCATGTCTCCTGCCTGGGTCACTGTATCCTTTCAAAGATAAATGAATCTTGGCAGTGCCTGTAGCTCAGTGGGTAGGGCGCTGGTCACATACACTGAGGCTGGTGGGTTCGAACCCAGCCTGGGCCAGCTAAACAACCACAACTCCAACAAAAAAATAGCCAGGCATTGTGGCAGGTGCCTATAGTCCCAGCTACTTGGGAGGCTGAAACAAAAGAATCCCTTAAGCCCAAGAGTTTGAGGTTTCTGTGAGTTGTGATGCCATGGCACTCTACCCAGGGCAACACAGTGAGACTCTGTCTCAAAAAAAAAAAAAAAAGAAAAAAAAAGTTAAAAAAAGTTAAATGAGTCTTGGCCTTTTTGTATAGAAGGCAAGGGGATAGTGAACTTTTTAAACTTTAAAACTTTAACTTTAAACATTAAAGAATTAAAATGTCAATATTTAATTTGGTTTTCATTTTAACAGTCACTTGAATTATACTAAAATTACTTCATTTTATCATAACCTAAATTTTTCACAATGTAATTTTTTCTTTTGAGACATTGTTTTTTCTGTTGCACTGGATAGAGTGCCATGGGTCACAAAAAACTCAGACTCTTGAGCTCAAGAAATCTCTTGACTCTGCCCCTTACACAGCTGGGACTACGGGTGCCTGCCACAATACCTAGATAATTTTTATATTTTTAGTTTAGATGAGGTCTTACTCTTACTCAGGCTGTTCTCCAAGTACTGAGCTTAAGTGAGTCACCTGCCTTAGCTACCCAAAATGCTAGGAAAATAGGTGTGAGCTACCACTCCTGGTTTCACAATTTAATTTGAATCTCTCTCAACATGACTTTGAAAATATTTCTAGCTCTCACATTATAACAAATGTACACAAGTTATTACAATAAGTAATTTTATTATTAAGATATCTTTACTAGATTTAGATAACCAATCAAAGGAGAAAATAAATTTATAGTGAGGACTATGCCAGAATGCATTAGATAGAATCTAAAATTTAAAAATTTCACCTTCAATGCAAAAATAGTAATGCTTCTTTATCATTTGTTTGAAAAATTCAATTTTCTACTTAAATAGCAAATTATTTCTATATTTTTGAAGCAACACCTAATTCAACGTCATTAAAACAGTAATTTTCACTTCCTATACAGTAATTAAAATAACTGTTAAACTGTTATCCTAAAATGATTCATAATTTTCTATAAGCTAATGTCCATATGGCATTAATACAGGGGTTCTCAAACTATGGCCTGAAGGCCACATGTGGCCCACCGAGGACATTTATCCTGCCCACCAGGTATTTTTGCCGCCACTGCCTGTCCTGCTTAGTAGCTGACTCGACCCGGGCCCACAGTGCACATGTGCGGAATGCATGCAGCACTCTCCGACTCCCCTCCTTCTCTCTGTCTCTCAACTCCTCCTCTTGGTCTTGGGAGTGATTGGACAAGTCACAAGCTTGCTTGTACAGAACCTACCTCTGCTTGAGGACTGAGGTAAGAACAAATTAGAATTTTTTTTTTTTTTTTTGAAGTTAGGAGGTCTTTTTTTTTTTTTTTTTCGGTTAATGGGGGGGGGGTTTTTTATGAATTTACTAAGTAATTTTTTGGGATTATGGGAAACCTTTTT
>CAUYPK010095615.1:0-88515 GCA_963574355.1 Loris lydekkerianus | reverse complement strand
GATGATATCTCAAAGTAGTTTTGATTTGCATTTCTCTGATGATTAAGGATGATGAGCATTTTTTCATATGTCTGTAGGCCGTGCACCTGTCTTCTTCAGAGAAGTTTCTCTTCAAGTCCCTTGCCCAGCCTGTGATGGGATCCCTTGTCTTTTTTCTTGCTAATGCGTTTGAGTTCTCTGTGGATTCTGGTTATTAAACCTTTGTCAGAGATATAACCTGCAAATATCTTCTCCCATTCTGAGGGCTGTTTGCTTGCTTTATTTACTGTGTTCTTGACTGTACAGAAGCTTTTTAGTTTGATCAGGTCCCAGTAGTGTATTTTTGAAGCTGCTTCAATTGTACGGGGGGTTCTCCTCATAAAATACTCGCCCAGACCAATTTCTTCAAAGGTTTTCCCTGCACTCTCCTCTAGTATTTTTATACTTTCATGTCGTAAGTTTAAATCTTTAATCCAATGAGAGTCTATCTTAATTAATGGTGAAAGGGGCGGGTCCAATTTCAGTCTTCTGCAGGTTGCCAGCCAGTTCACCCAGCACCATTTGTTAAATAGGGAATCTTTTCCCCACTGAATGTTTTTAATTGGTTTGTCAAAGATTAAATAACGGTATGTAGCTGGATTCATCTCTTGGTTCTCTATTCTGTTCCAGACATCTACTTCTCTGTTTTTGTGCCAATACCATGCTGTTTTGATCACTATCGATTTGTAGTAAAGTCTGAGGTCTGGCAGCGTGATTCCTCCTGTTTTGTTTTTATTTCTGAGTAATGTCTTGGCTATTCGAGTTTTTTTCTGATTCCATATAAAATGAAGTATTATTTTTTTATGGTGTTTAAAGTATGACAGTGGAGCTTTAATAGGGATTGCGTTGAAATTATATATTGCTTTGGGTAGTATGGACATTTTAACAATGTTGATTCTTCCCAGCCATGAGCATGGTATGTTTTTTCATTTGTAATGTTAACTTTTTAAATTATGCATGCGTCTAACTTAGACAAATATAAATTAAATTTAAAAAGCAATGTGAGAGTTATTTCATTTTTCTTCTTATGTAGCTCAGCATAGTAGCATTATGCTTTATTTGAATTAGTTAATTCTACACTTCTGTATATATATAAATTATTGCTATCCCATTCTACCTATCACCAAATTTTGTCAGTTTGCTCAATTTGAAGATGAATATCTATGTTTCATTAGAAAGCTTGTGTGTTTAATTTTCATATAAACACAAATGAATATAAATATAGACATGGAATGAGGAATCTTCATTAATTCCATTAAAAGTATCATTTTACCATGAGTGTTTTGTAAGTTACCCTAAAATAGATCCATCGAGCTACTTCCGCGTAGCAACGACTCAGCAAGGCCCGGCCTGAAACTGCCTCTACCTAGATACAGCCAACGTGGTACCATGCCACTGGCCCGACCCTGTCACTCACCTCTTCCCCCGCCTTCTTTCCCTGCCCCTTCTCCACAATAATAAAATAAATAAATAGATAAATTTAAAAAAAAAAAAAAGAAAGAAAGAAAGAAAAAAGAAAATAGAAACTGGGCCTGGCACTGTCTGATATTTATGGCTGGCGTTTTATTCAGATCATGCCAGGGATTAAAGGGATCCTCTGTAGAAGTTAGAATCACCCCTGTGGGTGTTGTTAGTCATCAGTGGAGGCACTTTTTAGATGTCACAATGATTGGGGATGTGATGCTAATGACATCTGAAGGGCATGGGGAGAGGTGCTAAAATGCCCTGGACAACCCTGTAGAGCAAGAAACTGGCCTACGTGGCACATTTCATTAGCCCTTGTCAAAGACTCCAACAGTGTTTTCCACATAAATATAAAATATGTTTTGCATGTTTGAAAATAGACACTGAATTTTCCAGGAATGTGTATAAATAGAGGTGCAATTATAAATTGTTTTGCTCAGGACTTTACGAAGAATTATTAATTATTTCAGGAAAATCTAATTATAGCAAATAGCACTGATGTTTCAGTCACAAAAATAATACACTCATATCCGTCTGCCTGGCAGCTGTCACCTTGGGGTCATTTTGCGGGTGCAAGAATCTGAGGCTTCATTGTCCTGCATACCAATCACACAGAGTATTCATGTATCGAAATATATAATATTTTACATAAATAATTTTCATTTCTCTTCTTTGTATTATAGTTTGCACAGTATATTAATTTTAAAATATGTATATGGATAGGTTATATTATGTATAGATTTTTATTCCAGATTAGTAAACAGAGTACTTTAATATTTGTTATTACAAAGTGCATTGTATCTGATTGGAGTGAAAATTCCTGGGCCAGAGAATCCTAAGGTCTTTTTTGGCTTTTAAATTCTATGAGCCTGTGAGATTGTTTAATTTAACACTTTCACTTTTACAAGTGAATCAGCTGAAGCCCAGTGAGTCTTTCATGCATTATATTGCATTCAACAAACGTTTGCTGACTGTAGGGTTGTGGGTACCTAGTTGGGTGCCATAACAGAAATAAGATGTCTGTCCTCAAGGAGCCTTCAGTCTGGCAGCCAAGTTGAGATATATTCCAAGAAGTAAATAAAGTAGCAAATGGGTGGTCTCCTAGCTGGTTAGCAACTCAGCTATGTGCATGTTTAGAATGTGCCTAGTACTCAGGGGCCCATGGGCAGGGCCTGGCATCCTCTGATCAGAAGTGTTTTGGGCCGTGGTCATTGGGAAGGAAGAACGATACCACCACCCAAAGGATGCAAGTTTGGTTTACTCTCTCCTTTCCCAAGGTGACAAAGGCACAAGACTAGTTAGTTCTCACTGGACACACTGCTCATGGAGAGGGAGGATGAACTGTGAGGATGGCCGTGGTCAATAAGGATATGGAAAGTGCTCCAAAAGCTGAGCCTAGACTTGGGCTGCCTAATGGGGAATACAGTGAAAACCACAATGGGAGCCACATATTTTCCCTAATTTTAAATTTGCTAATAGCTGCACTTGATAAAGTAAAAAAGAGCATGTAAAATTAATTTGAAGGGTAAATTTTATTTAGCCCAGTATAGTCAACATGAAAGGAATAAAAAGCAATTATTTATGAGCTATTTTACACTTTTTAATACTAAATCTTCTTCATTTGATGTGTACATCATCACACTTGTAGCACACTTCAAGTCAGAGGTGGCTCATTTCAGGTGCTCAGTGGCCATGCATGGCTGGTGGCCACCCTATCAGATGGCGGGACTCTAGTGCGGTTACTTGCAGATGTTCCTCTGCCTCCACCCAGTTCAAGATGGGACTGTCTAGGCATTCCCCTCCAGAACTTCTTGTACTGCACACAGTGATTCCCTGCTACACCCCCGTCCCTGCAGAATGGCAATGGATGGGGAGTGGGGGTGCAGCAGGAGGAATTCACAGTCACCTGCCCCCTCCACGAGGGTCAGGAGCCTTACAAGAGGGGGAGGGTTTCTGCTAAGCCTTATTTACAAGGCATGCAGTGTAGCATGGTTCCAGCCGCAGAAGGGAGGACTGATGACCTGCAACGGGGGTCTGGATTTGGAGAAGTGGTAGTGTGCCAGGAATTAGAGGGCTTGGTACTACAGGAGGTTATTGCAGAATTTTACAAACTTACTATTCTCAAAGTAATTCTTTTTTTCTTCTCATTGTATCTCAGCCACATTTAGCTCATTTATGGTATGGCCTAAGATACTAGACTGGATGATTGTCTCTCCCTGTCCGTGTCACTGTCCCTTAATTTGGAAGAGAGGGCTGTCCTTCTCAGCTCTGGTCCTTTAAGGGCCTGCAACTTCTGGCCAAACCTCTCCCTCAGTGGGTCTGAAGTATTTGAAATGTGTTTTCAGAATGCCCAAAGGCTATGTTGAGCTCTGTGTGTGTGTTGGGACAGGGAACATGGAGCCTGATTGGGTGGAAGCTTTATGTACATTGCCTTATTTAACCAGTAGAACAACCGTTTGAGGCAGATGCTGTATAGTTATTCTCATTTTCCACCAAAGGAAACAGAGGCAAAGGAGGTTAACTACCTTGCCCAAGGTCACAGCAGCCATCAGCATTCCGTTCTTTATGGTTGGCCGGCAAAACTTCTTTCTTGGCAGACCCCTGCCTGCTGACAGTTCTTACTCCCTTCTCTCTTCCTCTTTTCCATGACTTTCTCCCCCCCCCCCAGACATGCTTCAGGTGAGAAGGACTTCATAATAAAACGAGTTGGAGTCTTCCAATCCACTCCCCGGGGCCCTCAGACTTCAGGTGAGAAGGACTTCATAATAAAACAAGTTGGAGTCTTCCAATCCACTCCCTGGGGCCCTCAGACTGCTAAACTGGTTTTGTATTTGATGGCTCAGATTCCTTCTTCGGGAAGCTCAAGCTGGGAACGTATAACCTTCTTTTCTCATGAGCCATCATCAGCTAGTTGGGAATCCAATCTGCTTGGTCTTCTCTTAGAGACTCAGACCAGAGAGTTGTTGCTGCTACTGCTGCAGTCTTAACTTTTCACAGGAAGAAAAGCTGCTTCCCCAAACCAGAAGAAGGCTGCTGGCCACTTGGCGAGGTCTGCGTCCCAGACAAGGGATTCCTGGACCCAGCATGAAGAAGGCTGTGAAGGGGGATGGAACAAAGGGATTCTTGACAACCCATCTCATAAGAGACTGATGTCTAAATCAGAATATGTGTTAGTTTGTGGGTTGAGAGAAAAATTCCTCCTAAAAGGACATGACTCTGTTTATAGTCAGCATATTTTTCTCCTGGTAGGAAAAAACCTTGTGTGAACAGCCAAACTATTATCAGAAGCTTATTTAATGCACCTGGAGCCAGAACTAGGCCCATTAGCTTGTTGTTGGAAAATCAAGTATTATGTTTAAAGAGGATAGAAAAGGGGCACCTAGTAAAAGTTAGCCTCCCCACCCCTCACCCCCTAGCCACCCCTTAGTGCCCGTCTCTTCTACAAGTGAGACTGCCTGCAGCTGCCTTTCCTAAGCAGGGATGGATGTGCCTTGCAAGGCAGGTCACCCCCATTTCTGGCTAGTCTCCCTTCCTGGTCCGCTTCTGCCTTGACCAGTGGAAGGCGAGGAAGAACGCAAGTAGTAGGAAGGGTAGAGGCCAGTTGGGAGGAGGGGCATGCAGGGGTTTGCTGTGTTGGAAAAATGTATAGAGAGGAAGGGGTGGGGCCCGGAGCTACCCAGTGACAGCAGGAAAGAATGTTCCCAGGTCCCTGGCAGGGAGCAGATATTAGATATTCTCTGACCTCTCCTAGCCTCTAGGGAACAAGACAGGAAGGAAAACCACAGGATAAAAGAATCAGTGGGGACTATGCCACAGAAAAATACCTCCAAAGAGATAGAGCAGGACCAAAAACGTGGTGAGAGGTGGCTGGGCCCCAGGGCAGCTGTGCCATCACATAGGGTCAGTGATGGCATATGCTGCAGCCAAGTAAGATGCCTTCCAGCCTCCCTGCTGTGATCTGGAGACAGCGCTGGCAAAGATCTGCCACCAGAAGGAACAACTGGCCGATTCATTATGTTGATATTTCTAGCCACAAGGCCAGTATTTTACAGAATAAGCCTTATCCCCTTCCTTAAGGTTGGGACAGATAAAAGTTTAATCCCAGCTGACTCATGCTATCCATGTGGGCAGGCCTGTTACCCCTGCTTGGCCCGCCCTGTCCCTACATGAGGGCTTCTCTCTACGTACTTGTGGCAGCTTCATAAAGGAGTTAGAAGGAATAAACAAGGCACCTCCTTCCTGCCAGAAGAGAAGACTCATTCATGCACGTGGTCCATGCCAGCAAACTTTGGCGGTTCAGGAGGAGGAAATTAAAGCTAATGGGGGAGGGGAGCATCTTGAAACCAGGTCAGATGAGGAGCAGGGCATCTAATGTGGAAGGGAGAGGCTGAGAGCAGCCCTGGCTGTCATCTCAGATGTTTGAAGAGGTAGCAAAACTTAGTGTGCAGGAGGGAAAAGCCTAACTCTAGAGCCAGATTCCTGGGTTCAAATTCTGGTTTGACCTATGTGATCTTGGGCAAATTATTTTACCTGTGTGTGCCTCAGGTTCTCAGAGAGGATGACATGCTCCCTTCTCCTAGGGCTGGTTGAGAGAGGAGCAGGTTGATGCCTGATGTGAAGAAACACTCAGAGCAACGTCTGGCAGGGTGAACACCGGGTGAGGGTTTATTACTGTGCCGAGAAGGCAGGGAGCAGAGAGTGGGCTGCACCAAATAGCCAGAGACGACTCAGTGATGGAAAAGCTACCTCAGTATGTAGGTTAACTTCTTTTATAATAATATTAGAGATACCTGGCTGGGCAAGGGGGCTCACGCCTGTAATTCCAGCACTCTGGGAGGCCCAGGTGGGTGGATTTCTTGAGCTCATGAGTTCAAGACCAGCCTGAGCAAGAGTGAGACCCCCATCTCTACTAAAAATAGAAAAACTAGCCAGGTGTTGTAGCGGGCGCCTATAGTCCCAGCTACTGGGGAGGCTGAGGCAAGAGGATTACCTGAGCCCAAGAGATGGAGGTTGCTGTGAGCTGTGATGATGCCACAGCACTATCCAGAGTGACAGAGAGACTCGGTCTCAAAAAAAAAAACCCAGAACAAAAACTAATTAGACTTACCCAACAGAGGTCTTTGAAAATAATGAGCCAAGAAAACTAGAGTTTGAATGGATTTATTCCTCAACCCAGACTCTTGTGCATTCTGCACACAGAGTCACAAGCTGGCTGTGTTGCCCTTGATGTCTCCTAGGCGTCTCCTGCTTTACAGGTTCAAGACTCATCTCTGGGCCTCCCTCCTACCTACCCCTCCTTCAGGTAGGTTTCTCCATGTCAATACTAGCGGCTCAGCCACTCAAGATAGAAACGTAACTGGCAGCCCCCTTTGATGCCTCCCTCTGCTTTGACCCCGTGTTAATTGATGCTTTCCATCTGCCTGCTTAATATCTTTGGAACCCATCTGGTTTTCTCTGTAGCCCCTGCCTCCCCCACCTCAAGGAGCCTCATCACTTCTCTCCTGTCGTAGCTTTATAGTAACTGGCCTTCCTGTCTTACCCTTGCCCCACGGCACCTTGGTGTATAGAAAGTATCCTTTCCTTCTGAGAAGACAGATGCTGCCCAGGGCCAGATTTCACCACTCTTCAGCGCTCAGCTGGCGCCCTTGTGTTTCCTACACCTGCTTGACCAGGTGCAGAGGCCCTTCTTTTCAGTTCATTGTTCCAACAGCAATCGGGGTGATTTTGTGGAAATGTAAACTGGGTCACGCCATACCTCTCTCAAGTATCACCCCAGTCTCCGTGGTTTCCTGTTGCCCTTGAGCTCCAGATCAAATCCCCGCTCTGTCTTGTCATCTGCAGCCCTGCACTGTGTTGTTTCTGGCTTATCAAACGGTCATTAATCAGGTAGGAGGTTTTGCTTAGAACCGTGCTCTGGAGTAGATCATGGGACATTACACCCGGCCTAGGGCAGAGGCCACAGGCGAACACAGAAGGGCAGTAGACACACTTGGCTGGGCTCACACAGCATTTATATACGTGTTTGAATTAGTTGACTAATTCAAAATCGAGAGATTTCACCTGAAATGTAGATTTGTGCCTTCTTCTCACAGGTTAGAAGATGTGGAGACGTAGGGCCCTCCCCTTAAGGGGAGAGTCAGCAGCTGCTCAGCAGGGATGTCCCTTAGGTGGGCTTACCCCCACTGCTGCATGTGTCTCATACTCATTTGTGCTCTCTGCCTGGCCACTGTAGACATAGGCATTGGCAGCCCCTAAGCCCCTTCAGCCTCTTCACTTTACTGGTTCAGAAAGTGAGACCTGAAAGACAGTAAGCCGGTCTCTAGGTCTTGTACCTTGAACCAGGTCTCTGCTCCCTCTGCTGAACCACAGCTGCCTCTCAGTCCAAGACTAAAAGGAAACATACTTTGCAGCTTGGTTAATTATCCTTCCTGCTGTGACTGCTAGCCAGCATGCTAGCAAATGCCTTTTAATTGTTACGCTTATATCTATGGCCTCATGAAAATTAGAACATACCATCTGGAGAGCCAGGATGATGTTCTAAGAATAGCACCTACCTACTCTGTGTGAGATTAGACGGAATAAGAAAGGTAGAGAAATAGAGATGATTGAAAATGACAGGGAAAATAAAACTGGACAGCTTTTGAGAGAGCACAGCCTCTTCCTTGTGGTGCTGGGGGAAGATGGGGAGCCACCTTCTCAAGGATGTGAAAATCAAGATTGAGACAGCAGTGAGCCAGTGGCGGAGAAAGAACTGTAGGGCTTTCTCCTCTTTGGGCTCAGTTCCCCAAACGACATTACCATTCCCTGAGAATTACTGTGGACAGATAGATCACTGCAAAAAGGGAAGTTCGCGATTCGCCTTGGTGAACAGTGGCTTTTGTCAATGAAGAGGAACTGGAATGAACCACAACCCCAGAGCCTGGAGTCAGACGGAAACATTTTCCTTTATTCTTTAGAGAAGGAGGCCACATCAAGCTGCAGGGAAACCAGCCTTGACGACTACCGGATCCTCCTGGATAGTGTGTCCTCTTTGTTCCACAGTGAATCGTTGCCATGAAGCTAAGATAGAAAAGCTATTCCAGGCTCAGCGCCTGTAGCTCAGCGGCTAAGGCGCCAGCCACATACACCAGAGCTGGTGGGTTCAAACCCAGCCCGGGCCACCAAATGACAATGACAGCTACAACCAAAAAATAGCCGGGCATCATGGCGGGCGCCTGTAGTCCCAGCTACTTGGGAGGCTGAGGCAAGAGAATCACTTGAGCCCAAGAGTTGGAGGTTGCTGTGAGCTGTGACGCTATGGCACTCTACCAAGGGTGACAAAGTGAGACTCTATCTCAAAAAAAAAAAAAAAAAAAAAGCTATTCCAAGTCACAAGTGTCTCTAGACCTCATGTTTATGGCAACCCAGGGCTCCTTCATAAGGTGTAGAGAGGCAGGCTGTTTATAAGGAGGAAAAAGGATTGATGGGACAAGTTCCCAAAAAGAAGCCATAAGAGGGCTTAGGGTTATGTGATTCACCTTTTTAGTCTTGTCCCTGTTAGATTATTCTGTATTTTGTTTTCCCCTGGAGTCCCCAGAATGTTTAATGATACCTAATAGTACTTCCTTTATGTGTAAAAAAGTATACCATAAGAATTTTTGTATCTCTTAGCACTCTCTAATTATTAAGCCAAATGTAATTAGGATATTGTATTTGGTAAGAGAAATATTTTCTCTAGACCTAGATGTAGAAATCAAATTTTCTTTTACAAATCTGAGTCACTGATCAAAAGTGGAAATCAGTTTTATGATTTCATGGATGGTCAGTCATCTCCTTATAACAACAGACTAAAGAGTGTGATCATTTATGCAAATAAAATTATTCATTTAAGAATAGGCTCACATTGTTGATTTTATGCCCAGAGTCCCAGAGGCCTTTACTTGTTTTCCCCCTTAGACAGCACCTAAAGAGTGAGTAACGGATCAGTAACTTATACCACCCCCTTTCACACCCTGCCCTTAGACAAAAATAATTTTTTAAATTACTTCTAATATTGTATTTTAGTTAATTTGTTGGATCAACGGGGATAGAAAGCTTTTTTATTTCTCTTTTAGGAATCCTCTGCCACCAAGTTCTTTCAGCCAGACATGTTCATTCATTACAATACCTCTCCAGGCATTCACTGCATTTATTTAAGTATGAATCCATGACTGTTGTCATCTTGTCTGTCTTTTTATAAGTGAGGTCTTCTTCTTTGCCTATCGTTCATGCAAAAGTGGAGAGAATGATTGTGTTGAGAATACAGAAAGAGACTACACACAGGCAGTGGAGGTGGGTGTGGAATGGGAAACAGAAGAAAGAAAGCCGGCCACCAGAAGGGAGACATCTGCAGAGACTGTGCTATGAGGAGTCCCCGTAGTAAGACCCCAGCTACGTGGGTCTGGGAAATTATTATCTAGCAGAATGTCCAGGATTGAAGCAGCCTAGGAGAAACTTCTCTGCGGTACAGATGCCGAGTGGGGAGAACACAGTGACCCGAACTGACAAAAGAAAGAAATGGATAGCATTTCCCCAGTGACTAGAAGTTGCTTTTTACCATATTCCAAAACACTGGCTCCAGTGTTGTGTGTGTTTTGTTTTTGTTTGTAATTCCCTGCACCGGTGTTTCCTGGAAACTCTCCTTTGAGCTTCTGAGTCTGGTGCAGGCTCCGTGGTAGCAGTGCTCTTGCCTTGGGCTGCTGTAGGACATACCCCGTCTCCTTTAGCGTTTCAGCACACTTTCAAATGCTCTCAGTAATTGTGCAAAACACCAAACCCAAAGCAGCTGGGACATATGTAGATAAGCTGCTTCATTTTTCATCCCTATAATTTCCTAGGTTTGATAGCACTTCAATTTTCTAACCATAAAAGCTGCTTCTGTGCTCTTTGGAACGCACACACAGACACACACACACATAAATGCTGCCAGGAAATAGGCTAAAGGAATGTCACGTGGAATTTTCTGTTTTGTTTTGTCTTACTTCTTTCTTTCTTTTTAAAAGAAGTACCTTGCTACTGGAAAAGGAAATTCAACAAGATTACTTTGAAGAGTGAATTTGTCAGAGTTCAGATCACTTACAGAGCTATTGTGTTAACACTAAGAATACTTTAAAATGACATATCATAGCTGGAGCTAAAATCTAGCCTTTTGCTAAGTGGTGTTCCTGAAGGCGCTCCCTCCCGTAAGTGATGGTATTCATTTGCCAACGTTGTAGGTGCTGATTGTGGAGTCTGCCTCTCCTGCTTGGGGTGGGGTGGGATGGCTCTTCTGTTGGCAGAATGTGATTGACCAGTAGGAGGTAAAAGCTGCCACTGGACAAAGTGAAACCCACTGGGAGCAGATGGAGGGAATTAGGTTTGTCTCTTCCCCTCCTCCTTTTTGTCAATTAAATGTTCAAGTCAAATAGATGTTACAGGAGTGTATTTAGAGCAGGAGCCTGTTCTTAATCATAAAAATACATTTTTGTTATATTTATTCTTGGGTGTTTTTTTTTTTTTTTTTTCTTAGAGTCTCCCTCTGTTGCCCTGGCTAGATTGCAGTGGCATCAGCCTGGTTTACAGCAACCTCAGACTCCCAGGCTCAAGCAATCCTCCTGCCTCAGCTTCCCCAGTAGCTGGAATCATAGGCACCTGCTAACACATCCAGCTAATTTTTCTGTTTGTCAGTAGAGACAGGGTTTCGTTTGTCTCAGGATGATCTCAAACTCCTGAGCTCAAGAATCCTCCCACCACAGCCTCCCAAAGTGCTAAGATTACAGGCGTGAGCCACACTGTGCCCGGTCTATTCCTGATGTTATTTATTGAAGTGTATCTAACCCCAAAACTATTTGACTAAGGCTGTTTCCCTCCAGGATCATCAGGTCATAAAGTAAAGTAGGGAAGCAGTCTCCTCATTGGCTGTAGCCTCAGCCACATAGCAGGTGTCTCTGGGTATCTGTACAGTTTGGGAATGATGCTTGAACTAGCCTGAAATTTCTGCCCAGCAGCCCTCTTCCTCTCCCAAGGGATTTTTCCACAGTCATCTAATCAGACAGAGACTTAGCAGAACATACAGACTTATCTAGAAGAGCACAGACTTTGGAGCCAGACAGACTTGGGATCAAAACTAAGTTCTGTCATTTCCTGGTCTGAGTGATTTGGGGCATGTCATTCAGCTTCTCCTAGTGTTAATGACCTGGTGATAAAACCTGTTTTGTGGTGTTGGCTTTAAGAGTAAAAGTGTTTCTGAGTGGTGCCTGTAGCTCAGTGAGTAGCGCACCAGCCCCATATACCGAGGGTGGTGTGTTTGAACCCAGCCCAGGTCAAACTGCAACAAAAAAATAGCCGGGCGCTGTGGTGGGCGCCTGTAGTCCCAGCTACTTGGGAGGCTGAGACAAGAGAATCGCCTAAACCCAGGAGTTGGAGGTTGCTGTGAGCTGTGAAGGCATTGCACTCTAGAGAGGAAGACAAAGTGAGACTCTGTCTCTAAAAAAAAAAAAAAAAAAAAAGATAAAAGTGTTTCGTTTCAATATGATACAAGGAGGAAACACTCTTATGTCAGAACTCTGTGAAAGCAGGAGGGACTGTGTTAGAAACTGTAGTAGTTGTTTTGTTGCGATTTGGCCTGGGCTGGGTTTGAACCCGCCACCCTCGGTATATGGGGCCAGCACCCTACTCACTGAGCTACAGACGCTGCTTGGGAGGCTGAGGCAGGAGAATCGCATAAGCCCAAGAGCTGGAGGTTGCTGTGAGTCCTGTGACGTCATGGCACTCTACCAAGGGCGGTAAAGTGAGACTCTGTCTCTACCAAAAAAAAAAAAAAAAAGAAACTATAGTAGTTCTAGGCTTGGAGCAGGGCATTGGGCTCGTTTGTCATACAGTGGAGAAGGAAATGGCTTATCTTGCTTTTCTCCTCTGTTATCTACCCAGTAGCTAAGAGGAAGTCATAGGGCTGGCTAAGCCTGGGATGAGGAATGACAGTAGTAGGCCTTAAAACCTATTTAGTACAGCCCCTTTTCAGCTCCTTCCTGATAAAAAAAAAAAAAAAAAAAAAAAAAAAAGAGTCACCAGCACCAAGGACAGGCAGATGCAATGGTCAGTATCTCTCCCCCTAGCTTTTCAGACCCTTGATGCCGGGGACCCCACCCACAGTCCCCTCTCATCTTCCATCTCTGACCGGTTTGTTTTTCCCATTCATAAAAGCACAGTTCCTTTTAAATGAACAAAAACGAGGCCAATACATCCCTAGAATCTGACAAGTATTTACAGACCTCTGTGCTTTTATTTTCTGTTCTATCTATAAAGTGCATGAATGGAGGGGCTGTACTGTCTTCAGGAAAATCTGCAAGCCAGGAACTTATTAGCATGCTCGACACCTGCCTCTGGGAGGAACTTCTGAAGCCAGAGATATTCTTTCTAACCAAGGTCCATCTGTTGCACAGATTTTTAATTCAGATATTCTTCCTTCTGAAGCCAAGGCTGAGAGAGCAGCCAATTTTGTGGAAAGATTTTTTTAATAAGAAACGAATAAAACTATCAATGTTAAATAAAATAGACCACTGTGAAACTTGGGTTAAATCCCACAGGGAAGAGTATGTGAGATTAAGTGCATTATGTAACAAGACCGCCTCTAATAGCTGGCACGATTCTTTTTGTTGTTCCAAGGGAGAGGCAGCCAAGATTAGAGCCAAAGCACATGATATTGTTTTAAAGTGCTACAGCCTCTGGAATTTTTCCTCTGAGAGATGTCAAGAATCAGAGTCTGACTGTGATTTATAGTTGTTTTAAATGTTTAATACTCTTTTGCATTTTCAGAGCTATACCCTCTGCTTCCAGCAGCCCAAGGGTATGTTTTTGTTGCTTTGAAAGATAATTTCCAAATGGGAAACTTTAAAATTATCTAAAAGGCAGGTTTTATGGAACTAGGTGTTAGAGTGATTTTAAGTAGGTGAAAGGGCTGAGGGGTTTTTTTCCCAGCTCCTTGTGAGACTCCACAGAGAAGTGGCTGGAGAGGAGAGGATTTTCAAAGTGGCAGCACCTTCGCTCCATGGGCAGCATTGCTGGGCCGGGCATTCCCCGGACCGCAGACAGCTCCACTGACAGGTAAGCATCAGCTCCAGCCGTGTGAAACTGCCATTATTATGGATCAGAAGTGGGAGAATTATTGCCAGTGTTGTGTGGCTCAGCCTGACAATCAGCTGACCTACACAGGGGTGACGTCTGTGACGGACCAGCCCGTGGGACAGTCCAGGGAAGAGAACCTAACACAGTAAAGTGGGGTGAGGGATGAGAAGGGATAGAACAAACCAAAACGCAGCTTTATTAAGGTATAATTGACAAACAAGAAATTGCAAGTTCATAGCGTACCCTTGGAAGTTTTGACAGGTGTTTTCACCTATGACGCCATCATCACAATCGGAATAATAAACAGCCTCATCCCTAAAAGTTTTCTCACCCCCCTTGACCCCTCCTTCCTCCCTTCACCTTTAGCCCCAGGCACACACTCAGCTGTCTCCCATCATTATGCATTAGTTTCGTTGCCTCAGATTTCACAGAAATGGAGTCCTACAGTAGTCTTTGTTTATTTGACTACTTTAATTCAGCATAATTACTATTATTATTTTTTTTACATTTCAGTTTTTTTCTTTAAAAGGAGCAAGTTGTGTACAGGGGGGTTAAATGCTTTATAGACAAGAAAAAAACTGCACTAGAACCAACTTATCATCATCATCACCTTCTTCTTCCTCCTCCTCCTCTTATTTCTCTTGCTTTTTTCAGGCTTGACGACTCCCTTTTTTGCTGCCTCAGGCTTTCTTTCAGCTTGGTCTGCAGCAATATCCTTTCATATTTTTCCTTCAGCTTTGCAGCCTCCTTTTCATAAGGCTGCTTCTCACCCACAGCAGTGTTACCCCACATCTCTCCCAGCTTCTGTGCAACATCACCAAGGGAAAGGCTGGGAGGTTCTCCTTTAATTCGGGGGCGATACTCAGAACAGAGCAAGAAAAAGGCCAAAGGCCAAAGGATACCTCTTGGATGCACTGGGATCCTCGAACTTCTTTTTTGTCCCCTTTAGGAGGGGTATAGGTTTCCATTTCTCTTTCATACTGGGCCTTGTCTGCCTTTGCCATATTTTCAAATTTTCCTTTCTCTTTAGACATGTCTTGCACCTCTCTGAGCACTTCTTGGTAAACTCTGAGAAGTTGGCTGAAGCATCTGGTTTCTTCTTTTGCTCCTCCCGACAAGTTTTCACAAAGAATGCATGTGATGACATTTTCCTCTCGGCTTCTTAGGATCTCCTTAGCCCATGTTTAGTTATTTTTCCTCAGCGAGGCACAGAGTGCCCGTCCGGCTCTCACTTGCCGTGAGAGCCAGAGCCAGACGCAGCTTCCTCTCTCTTTCCACTCTGTCAGCATAATTATTTTTAGACTGATCCACGTTGAAATGTGTATCAATATTTCACTCCTTTTTACTGCAGAGTAGTATTTCATTGTACAGATATACCACAGTTTGTTTATCTGTTTACCTGCTCAGGAACATTTGTGTTGTTGGCTATTACAAATAAAACTGCTGGGGCAATTCATTTACAAGTCTTTGTATGGGTGAAGGTTTTCTTTTTTCTTTGCTAAACACCTGGGAGTGGAATGGCTAGATTGTGTGGTAGGTGCATGTTTAACCTGTTGAGAGGCTGCCAAACTTTTCTAAAATGATCGTCCCATTTTATGATCCCACTAGAAGCATTCATGAGAGTTCTGGCTCTTCCATATCCTTGGCAGCATTGTCTATCAGTGTTCTTAATTTTAACCATTGTTTTTATCATGTTAATAACACTTACTATGAGAGCGCCATGATACAAGTTCATTCACTCCAGACACAATGTTATACAGCAGGTCTCTAGAACTTACCCATCTTACACAGTTGAAACTGTACTCAATGAACAGCAACTCACCTCCTCTCCTTCCCCCCAGCCCCTGGCAACTACTGGTCTCCTCTGTTTCTTTGAATTTGATTAAGTACCTCATTAAAAGCAGAATCTATGACTGTCAACCATTCTAATATGAGTAGAGTAGTATCTCATTGTGATTTTAAATTGCATTTCTCTAATGACTGGTGCTGGCCATCTTTCTGTGTGTTTATTTCCCATCCATGTGACTTCTAGCTGAAATATCTGCCCATTAAAAAAATTGGGGTATTTTTATGAAGCTTTGAGATTTATTTGTATATATTATGTATAAGTCCTATGTTATATATATATATATATATATATATATATATATATATATATGATTTGTCAATACTTTCTCCTAGTCTGTAGTTTGTCTTTTCATTTACTTAACAGCGTCTTTTAAAGAGGAGAAGTTCTGAATTTTGATGGCATTCTGTTTAGCCATTTCTTCTTTTTCTTTCTTCTTTCTTCTTCAGGCTTTTGGTGTCCTATTTAAGAAATCTTTACTGCCGGGTCACACCTATAATCCCAGCACTTGGGAGGCCAAGGTGGGTGGATTGCCTGAGCTCACAGGTTTGAGACCAGCCTGAGCCAAAGCGAGACCTCATCTCTTGAAAAAGCCAGGTGTTGTGGTGGGCACCTGTCATCCCAGCTACTTGGGAGGCTGAGGCAAGAGAATGGCTTAAGTCCCAGAGTTTGAGGTTGCTGTGAGCTATGATGCCATGACACTCTACCCAGGGCTACAAAGTAAGACTCTGTCTAAAAAAAAAGAAAGAAAAATAAATCTTTACTTAAGCTAAAGTTGCAAATGTTTTCACCTGCGGTTTTTTCTAGACGTTTTATACTTTGGGGTTTATCGATTTTGAGTTAATTTTTGTATATGATACAAGGTATAGGTTGAATCTCTCTCTCTCCCCCCGCCTTGTGTACGTGTGTGTGCTCTCATACAGAGAGCTGTTTGTTTCAACATTGTTTGTTGATATTATTATCCTTTCTCCACTGACTTGCCTTTGAACCTTTGCCAAGAGTCAGTTGTCCATAGAGTACAGACTATTTCTGGACTTTACATTGATCCTTTTGTCTGTCTTTTCACTAATACCCACTGTCTTAATTTCTGTAGCTTTAGCCTAGGTCTTGAAATCAGGTAGTGTAATCCCTCCAACTTTTTTCTTTTTCGAAATTATTTTGGCTTTTCTGGAATCAGCTTGTTAATTTCTATTTGGAAGTATGATGGAATTTTGATTGGGAGTCAATTTGATGGGGAGTGATTGGGCATTCAGGGGATGCGTCCATGGGAGGAAACACATTTTTAATCTGAACAACTGGCATTTTGAGACCAATACGGCATTTAAAAAATTTTCCACAGCTTTGCTCCCAAGTTTATTGAAAACCCATCTGTGCAAAATGGTGTTATTTGATGCCAAAGGATACAGGGAAAAATAAAATGTTCTAATTCTGGTCCTTATTTCCTATGATTTCACCCTTTTTTTAATCTCCTCCCATAGAAAGAAGGTGAGTAAAGACTGCCTTTCACCCCTGGGAAAAGACCACAGATACCTAGGAGGGTTTTCACTGCCTTGAAGGAGGAAGGTCCTTTTTCCTGTTTTTCCTTCCTTGCCTGGCTGGCTTCAGGCTCATCCACCAAGCCTCAGAGTATGAGGCTGTGCAGCATTTTTTCCCAGGATTTGGTGCAGGAGGCACAAATCAAATTCCTGTAGGGTCTGGAAGTTCCTGGACGTAGGAAATGAGCTCAGTGACTGGGCTTTCTTATGACTGGTGGGAAAGAACGGTGGATGCTGAGGGAAACCCAGGGCAAGGATGACTCTGGTGAGCTGACAAGCAAAGCCACACATCTGAAATTTTGTGTAACCTCCCACTTTTCAAATGCTCTGTCTGTAGTTTTTTGAACTGCACAGGCCAAACGAAACACATCTGTGGGCCAGATCTAGCCCATCAGCCACCAGTGTGAAGCCTCTGGCAGGCCTGCTCTTCTATTTGCTTTCAGAGTCGGATCCCTGAAGGGTTTACTCCAGCCACTGCTCAGGATTCACTGGGATATGCCCAGTGCCCAGGAAACTGATCAAGCTGTGTGCGCAGCAGGGTCCTTGCTACCAGCAGCTCCTGCTCCAACGTGGGGCTTCGACGTGGCAGAGAGAGGCGTCCCAGTGCCACCACCTACTCCTTCCTGAATCAGCCCCTGCCCCTAATCCTCACTGTCACTCTTTTCAGGGCCCCCAAGAAGAGCATGGTTGATTATACCTGGAAGAGTCACCAAAGACTTCACCAAGGAGATGACACATGAGCTAATACTGGGTGTAGAGTAGAAATTCACCAGCCACATGGGCACTGGAACAGTCTTAGTCAAACTGCTGGTTACTACCTACAGTGGAATATAAAATCAACGTAGTGGTCCTTACTCAGGAATAAATGAAAATAAAATAGGATATCATGTACATAAGTATTAAAAGGAAAGTATTTTTGGTTTTGTAAAGCTTTTCTTCAGCTTCTGACACATGTATACATGCACAGTCTGACTCTGTGCCTTGGGTAGAGTATTGTGGTGTCATAGCTCACAGCAACCTCAAACTTTTGGGCTCAAGCAATTCCCTTCCCTCAGCCTCCTGAGTAACTGGGACTACAGGCACCTGCTATAATGCCTGGCTAATTTTTCTGTTTTTAGTAGAGACAGGCTCTTGCTCTTGCTCAGGCGGTCCCAAACTCCCAAGCTTAGGTCATCCTCCTGCCATGGCCTTGCAGGGTGCTAAGTAAGGTTATAGGTGCGAGCCACAGCTCCCAGCCTTAAAAGAAATTTGTGGTTGAAAACTATATTAAAACACAGTCTGGAAAGATTTTCGTTTTTGAGAATATTAATAAGGATATTAACTGAATATTTATTAAGGATAAACTTATGTTATTTCTAAGATCCTGTCTTTTCTTTTTTTTTTTTTTTCTTTTTTTGAGACAGAGTCTCACTATGTCACCCTCAGAAGAGTGCCGTGGCATCACAGCTCACAACAACCTCTAACTCTTAGACTACTAACTCTGGTTATTTTTTTGTTGCAGTTGTTGTTGTTGTTTAGCAGGCCTGGGCCAGGTTCAAACCTGCCTACCGTGGTGTATGTGGCTGGCACCCTTACCTACTGAGCTATAGGAACCGCCTATTTCTCTTGATTTTTTTTCCTTCATTGATAAAATAGGTGGATTGTTCAAGCCTTAGTTCCACAGAGGTGCTTTAGATAATGCCCAACGACTTATATAAATAAATTAATTTCCCTACTCCTGTATCTTTAGCACTTGAAAAGTGCCTAGCAACATAGTAGGTCTGCAGTTATAGTTTCTATCTTCAGAAAGCCATTAATATTTTATGTGAAATTAGGCATATTTGAATTAACTGATAAAAAATATTACTGAAGTCTCACTTTAGGCACAAAATTCGAAGTATTGCAAATCCTAGGAAATTAAAAATTTATCAGGGATCATAAAATTCCAAAGCCAAGTGGAATTCTCATCTGGGTTCACTCTTAGTGCATAGAGGTGCCTCCTGCGCTGTGCTGGGCTAGTTTAGTTTTGCATTACGTGTGATCTTAGGAATGCAGCCTTTGCATAAAATGTAGCTGCTTCATAACGTTTTTTTTGAAACTCAGTTCTGGGAGCTGCTACCTACCAGACATTATGCTGGGTGCTAGCTGTGAACAAGAGAGACACTCATTTCCTGTGTTCCCAGAACTCACAGTTCACTGCAATGCATGCCACATTAATTAATTAGTTCATTCATGCTTAGTTAATACGTGCCTGCGTGCAGGTCTTTGGTCTTGAACTGCTGGTTGCAACTGATCCTCATGCCTCAGCCTCCCAGGGTGCTAGGGTTACAGACGTGAGCCAGGGTTTGTGTCTTTGGGAAGACCCTGTTCTTCAGGTTTTGCCTGGATCTGTATGTATGCTATGCAGTTAGGTCATTGATTTGGAAGTGATATGTTTGACGAATGTGAGTTCCATGAGACTGATCTTCCTTGTTCCTGATTCCAAACTTATGTATTCATGGAACTAAGATTGCTCTCTGGTTTTTATTGGGATTTTTGTTTGTGCATTTGCAGCCAGTTAAAACATCTGAACCTTTCCTCCGGAACTACATGTATGCCACCTTAAAAACGTTCTATACATTTATGGTTGATTTTTTAAAACTCGATAATAACACATTTATCCCAAGACAAATTCAGTCTTGTCAGTATCTTTCTATTCATCTACTGAAGTTATTTTGATTCTTGATATGTCAGTCACTGTATCACTGTCCCTTCCAGCTTTGGGAAGGCAGCAAATTAAAAAGCCTGCCTTCTATCTCTCTCCCTAGCTTGCTGATAAGAGGACTGAAAGTCCCATCTGTAAGATTATTTTTGTCATAGCTTTGAAGGATTTTGCTTGGGAAATTTATATGACCTTCAAACTTTTAAAAATTTCTTTGGTCTGGGCAGTGCCTATGGCTCAGTGGGCAGGGCACTGGCCTCATATACCGAGGGTGGCAGGTTCAAATCCAGCCCTGGCTGGCTAAAAACAGAAACAGCAATGACAACTGCAACAACAACAATAGCAACAACAACAAAAAAACTGGGTGTTCTGGCAGGCACCTGTAGTCCCAGCTACTTAGGAGGCTGAGGCAAAGAGAATCACTTAAGCCCAAGAGTTGGAGGTTGCTGTGAGCTGTGACGCCACAGCACTCTACCAACAGTGACAAAGTGAGACTCTGTCTCAAAAAAAAATTTCTTTTTCCTTTGGTCTTATTGCCACCCAATACAGCTGAACTCCATCAAAAAAAGAAAAATGTGCTTTTGATGTCTGGAGTCAGCTGCCTTAAAACATTACTGAAGATCTTACCCTTCTTCTAGGCTGGTTTAGGGTTAATAAGGAAAACTTAAGTCTATTAATATCAGAAGTCATTTTATAATGTATCATATGCAATTGAACCTTCTTAAACTCACTCTATCTTTATTGTCCAGGAAACAGCAGCAAAGATAGTATCGTGGACCACAGGTCAATTTGTTTTCCTCGGCTTGAATATCAGTTAAAATATTTATGGATTTGATCTTGGAGATTAAAATAAGGTTACAAGTATTTTTTGGCAATCTTAAAATTTTTGGAGAACAGGCATTAGTAGGAAATAATGTGATTAAGGAGTTCATTTTCTCCATTAGAGAGGTGGGAAAAACTCAAAAATTTATGTCCACAGGCTATAACTTCCACATAAAGGAATCTTAACACATTGCCGACTGGTCATGAGTTACAAGGTAACATGGGTAGTTTCTGCGTTCCTGTTGCTGGCCATCTGTGTGTTAAGATGTTAGAGGCACCAAGTGATTCTATGTTGTAAGCGGAGATGAGGTGGGGAGAAAGAATAAAATAGGCTGAATTTGGGACAACTGGGAATTGAGACTGGGAGAAATGCATTGTGGAACAGCTGCTATATTAACGTAATTTTATGCAGAAACTGTCCGTGTTACCAGATTACTTGTGACCAGCCAACAGTGTATTAATGTCGCTTTGCTGATAGCCTGTGAAGAAGCAGTATTATCATTAAGGATGAGCATTTACATTAATTATCTGTGTGTTCTGGTAAACTGAGATGGCACTTTGAAATTTTGTCTGTCAACAGCTATACTATACTTTTGACCCTAAAAGGTAGTTTTTAAGTACACATATTTTTTGCCATCTGCCATGGAATTTGTGATTTTAGATATATCAGAAGAAGAGCTATGTTATGACTGAGATGGGCTGTAGGCACTTTGCCTTTGTGGCAAAAATTCTTATGATTTTATCATGTTATAAAAATGATACAGGCTCATTGTAAGGAATCCAAAAGAATGTAGAAAAGTAAAAAGAATAAAATCGCAAATTCTGTCATTCACAAATGAGCCTCATTAACAATAAGTGGACATAGTTTTAGACATCTCTCTAATCATGTTTGCAGTTAGGGAAGCGATGGTTGGAAGGATGGATGGACGGACACAGAAGTAGGCAGATTCCCTTTGTACCATTTCTCACATCTGAAGCATAAATACTGTAATCAGCATTTACCCATTTTATAATTTCAGACAGTCTATAATGATCATGAGATATCACCTTTTCTCCTCTTTTATCCAGTCCCCCTTTCCATTCCTATAGCAATGCAAAAAATTGCTTCTTTTTCAAGGCAATTAATGATGTTAGATGTTATTTCTCGTTCATTCATTCAGATTCTCATGACTTTATTGTGTTATATTAATAATAATATGTGGGCACTGACTTAAGCCTTATACAAGATATTGACATAATACATACACGTGTGCCCCTTAATTCTTATTTTAAAATAAAAATAAATACTACTGCCAAAATGATACATACTTATTATAAAGAATCCAAGGACTAAAAAACAGTTAAAAGAATAAAACCAAAAAGTCTTATCATTCTGAAATAACCCTTATTAATACTAAGTGAATATAGTGTTAGGCGTCTCTCTAAACATGTTCACGGATGGTGGGATGGATGGATGGATGGGAGACAGACACGATTTCATAAAAGTAAGGTCATATGCTATATACTAAGTTTTAAGTTAAAAAACCATTATACTTAATTTTACTTGAATTTAACTGGAGAAAAAGAAGCTGAGAATTAACGAATTATTGTACTTTGAATAAACATTTTTTTCAGAGTAAGAGATTTTTTTCCTAAGGTTAAGAAAAGAGGTGATGAAGAACTCATTGGTTTCATTTGTGTTTGTTTGTTTTTTTTTTAATTTATAAGTTTCTGTGGTAGACCTTGTTTTTGTTCTCCTGATTTTCTTCACCTTGGTGGACATTCTCTTCAAGTTGCTGACTTGCGTTAGCCACACAAGGTGAGCAGAGATGACCAGTGTCCCTGACAAACAGATGCCTTCAATTGCCAGTCTGCAGATTCGCCCTTCCTTCTCTGGCTTTGGCAAGCACGGGCACCTGTGTTAATGGTCAGGGGCACGAGATCAGAGCAGCGGGCTGTGCAGGGTCGGCACACGGAGGGCACAGCTCTGAACAGCTGCGTGGACCTGCATGCGGGGAATGTGATCAGCCAGCTCACTGAGACTCAGGACTAATTTTTAACCACAAATAGCTTAGCTTATCCTGACACCAACATTTCCATACTGGATGGTATTAACTTCCTCCCTGCCGTGATAAATGAGGTCATAAGTATTCTTGATCTGTTTCCTTTCTCTCTTCCTAGGCTTTAGTTAGTCACCTGGTTATTTTCATACAGTCAAGATATATAATATTTATATTCTATTCTGAAATCTGGCTTTGATTATGATTAGTTATATTTTCCATATAGTTAAGATATAGTTAAGACATTCAGGTGCTTAAAATTCGTTTTCTGTGAATCATTATTTCTTTTAAATGACTCCAGTGCCCAGTACTGGTCTTTTTCCTGTGGCTTTCCTTCTATTGATACCAAGGAGCATATCAAGAGGTGTAGGAGAGTTGCGGATAGAGAAGCTTTTCACCCCCAGGGGAGGGATATTTTATCATTTGCATTGTTTATCATGTGCATTGCTGACACAAGGTGATAGGAAAAGCAAATTGATTTTTTAGTGGTTGTATTACTGATTGTAAATTCTCTATATCAACTGTGCATCCACTTTCACCTTCCTGCCCCCCTATCATTGGTATACCGCTGCTGATAGCTCTATTTTACTCATTGTACTGACTAGATTGTCAAGAGGTTTAAAGGAGGGCTCATGAATAATAGATCTTTGAGGGGTTTTTATGTTCAAGAATGTCTCACTTTGGGTGGCTGTGGCAAGAGGATCACTTGAGGCTGGGAGTTTGAGATCAGCCTGGGCAACACAGTTAGACTCCAACTCTACAAAAAATAAAAGAATGAGTCAGGCTTGATGATGCACCTATAGTCCCAGCTACTCAGGAGACTGGAGTGGGAGGATCACTGGAGCCCAGAGTTGCAGGCTGCAGTGAGCTATGATCATACCCCTATACTCCAGCCGTTGGTGCTTTAATCCACTGGGATGATTTTATTCCTTGGTGTTTCTAATTTATTTCTTACTTAATTTCATTATCATGCTGTTTTGGCCCTCTGTTTATCATTTTGTTATGGCAGCCTTATTTTTTAATCACATTTTGTTAGATTATCTCATTGTTAAGCTCTAGTTTTACTATATTCCTCTTCCTACTATTTTCTTATTAAGTAGTTCCATGATGCAAACTATTTTCTTTTATTCCTTGGAGAATTTTCGTACCTTAAATGCAAAAGATAAAGAAGCAATTCCTCCAAAATTCAAAGGGGAACACAACACAGTGTATAAATAATATTCCTAGCCAAGATAATATTCAAATACGTGGATAATCACTAGATTTTTCTTTTTAAGGGACAGGGTCTCACTCAATTGCCCCAGCATAAGCAAGGTGAAATGAAATGACATGCTTGTTGAGTAACATACTATAGTAATATATGGTTTAAAAAGAGAACATTATGTGGGGGGAAAATGGCCCAAACCAAAAATCCACACTCTCCTACTTATTTCAATGCAAGGCTCGATTTGACCATTAAATCTGTGGTGGGTCAACAACAAAACTGACAGCAGCAATTGAGTTCTCACTGAGCTAAAAGGCAGGAGGTAGGGTGGACACAGTTCTGGGCTAAGAATGAACAGGCCTGGGTATGATCTAAATTTGAATCTGCCGCCAGCTAGCTGTGTAGTTTGAGATAAGTCATTTAGCCTCTCTGAGATTGTTCTCTCATTTGTAAAAGGTAAAACCAGATGACTTCCAAGGCCTTGACAATATTTTACCATTATGGAGTCAGCCCTCTTTTTAATTTTCTATTCATTCCCAGATTATGCAATGAAATTTCTTTCATTTCGAGTGCAAAGTCAACTAAACGTAGGAGCACTTGGTAGCACTAGCTATAAAGTAGAGAGTAGACCTAAATGAATATGTGATTATTGTAAGGAATCATTGCTTTTAATTCATGTATTTATCCAAGAAATATGCAGTGAGTGCCCACTATGCTCGAGGTACTATTCTGGGTGCGGGGAATATATTACTGAGCAAAGCGGACACAGCTCCCCTTCCTGAGAGGAGCTTATAAGCAGGAGTATATGGGGGTAGGGGGCAGACAGCAGCAATAAATAGAGCACAACTACAAAGTTGATGTTACAAGGTGATGCATGGACAAAGGGAATCTCAGAGTGGAGCAGGAGCTGCAATTACGGTGAATAGGACAGGCAGGGTGGCAGCACTGATAAGTCACATTTGACGAAGGGGTGAGTGGAACCGTGTACCAGGGAAAGGAAGCAGCTAGTTCAGGATGCTCCGGCTCACAGCTGGCTGGTGTATTTAAGGAACAAGATGAATGACAGATTGATGGAGCTGTGTCTGGTCCTTACAAAAGTATAGGAGAAATGAAAATGGCCTAGCAAGCTATACATGAATTTCTAAAAATGTACTGTACAAATATTCATTTATTATTATTTTTTTCCTATGGAAGGATACATTTCTATGTTTGATCTTTAAAAAGCAGGAACAAATAAGTAAAAACCATTACTAAAAGCCTAAGAGGCTTGTTTCTGTTTTAGAGAACCTGTAGGGAAAATAACGTAATAATAAATTATTTGATTTAATGCAAATCAAAAATCATAAGAGCTGTTGAAAATAACAAAATTGCTTCTAAAAAAGATAGCATACTCTACCTAAATAAGGCCTTGGAAGTCATCTGGTTTTACCTTTTACAAATGAGAGAACAATCTCAGAGAGGCTAAATGACTTATCTCAAACTACACAGCTAGCTGGCGGCAGATTCAAATTTAGATCGTACCCAGGCCTGTTCATTCTTAGCCCAGAACTGTGTCCACCCTACCTCCTGCCTTTTAGCTCAGTGAGAACTCAATTGCTGCTGTCAGTTTTGTTGTTGACCCACCACAGATTTAATGGTCAAATCGAGCCTTGCATTGCAATAAGCAGGATTTGTTTGTATTTTGCAACGTGGCCTTGTTCTTTGGAGTAGGCTGTAACTTCATCCTCCTGGAAATTGGTTTTAGAAAGACTGAGCAGTTGATTTCTCCACCTCTCTCTGAGGACCAGACTGTTCTTCTTGTTTATCTTATCAGAACAAGGGCTTCTAATTAGTTTTCATTTTAAGGTTCTTTTTTTTCCTTTACAAGTAGCCAGTCCCTTGGCCAAAGTGATTTTTCTGCGGAGCCATTTCACTTAGGGACCAGTCCTGGGAGGTGGCCAGCCAGGTCAGGTGCCCTAGCCTGGAGGGTCCCCTCCAGATCACCCATGCTGGCAATGGAGAAACTGGCATGCCTGGAGCCCAAGGAGTATCCTGAGACAGCTGCGTGTACAGCACGGTTTTGACTTTCCCTCCCTCCCTCCCTCCCTTCCTTCCTTCCTTCCTTCCTTCCGTCTCTCCCCTTATCAATTTACGGCATGCTTCATTGACCAATGCAAAGATTCTTTCTTTTCTTTTTCTTTCTATTTTTTTTTTTTTGTTGCCCTCGATAGAGTGCTCTGGTGTCATGGCTCACAGCAACCTCCAACTCCTGAGTTTAAGCTATTCTTTTGCCTCAGCCTCCCGAGAAGCTGGGACTACAGGTACCCACCAGAACACCCGGCTATTTTTTTGTTGTAGTTTGGCCGGGGCTGGACCACCGCTGGTATATGGGCCTGGCACCCTACCCACTGAGCTACAGGTGCCGCCCGAAAGATTTTCTTTTTCATTCATTTATTCCGTTTCATTCCCACTCCCATTTCCCTCCCTCCCATAGATAACGGCTGTGTTTGATACACATTTCTTTTTCTGTGTGCATTTTTGTAAGTGGTATTTTGAACATACGTTAATTTGCGTCTGTGTGGATTGCGTTTTGGGCTCTGCACTGCCTTTAGTCCTCCCTCTCTACCTCTGCCGTGTGCCCTGTGTGCTGCTTCGCCTTGCTGCCTCTCTCCACGTAGTAACGAACTCTCCTCTTCCTCCTCACTCCTGACCTGCAACAGTGTGACCTCATACGTGATCCCTCAGGGATCTGCGTGAGAATTTTCTGGTGTATCCTAGAAAATGTCTACAATGACTACTCAGTCTTTGTTTCTACCAGCAGTAAATAAGGTTTCCTACATCACATCCCAGCCCAAATTTGGTGTTTTCTAGATTTCTGTGCACATAAAGTGATTTATTATTGTTATTTCCATTTTATGCCTTAAACGTCTATATTTGATCGTCTTGGCGTATACTCACTCTGTGTTTCCTCTCATTCAAATCACCTGTTCATCCCTTTGTTCTTTTTCCTACAGAGGTTCTTATCTTGGCTGTTGGTTTTCAAGAGTATTTTATAGGGTCTAGATAGTATCCTCTTGTTGGCCTTAGACACTAACAAGTATCTTTTCCCATTCTGCTCTGTCAGCTTGGCTCACAGTCTCCTTCACTGAGCAGAAATCTTTAATTTTGATGTAAACAAAAAAATAAATTCATCTTTGGGGCAATTCATGTAAAAATTGCTTGCCACCAAAGATCAGAAACATCCTCCTACATTAAGTTCCACTAACTTTATAGTTTTACCTTTTATGTTCAGGCCGTTATCCTCATGGAATCCGTCACTATTCATGATGTGACATCAAAATCCAGTCTTCTTTTCCTGTATATAATTAACTCCTTATCCCCAGGGTGGGTAGGGAATTTTAATTGTCATTAGAAGAATTGTCATATCTTATAACAATGTCATCTCACCAAGCACGTGCATGACTCTCTCCTGTTAGCTCTTGTTTTATGTCTTTTAATAAAATCTTAAAAATTTCCCCATAGAGGTCTGATGTGGTCTCTACTGATTTAATTCCTAGATCCTTGATACTTCTCATTCTTTATTATATTTTGCTTTTAAATATATTTTTATATTACTAAGTGTTGAAATGTGGTTTCGTTGTCCATTATTTCAAGTTGATCTTGTATCTAGCACTTTTGCTTAATCCTCTTATTATAGTAGATTATCTGTTAATCCTGGTCTTTTTCTAGATGTTCAATCATATTGTCTGAATATAGTGATATTTTTATCTTTTCCTTCAAATGCTTATATCTAATTTCTTTTTCTTTATAGCATTGATCACAACCTCTAATATTGTATTCCATAGTAATGGTGATAGTGGGCTTGCTTATCTTATTTCTATCCTTTTTTTTTGACACAGAGTCTTACTCTGTGTCCTGGGTAGAGTACCATGGCATCATAGCTCACAGCAACAGCAAACCCCTGGGCTCAAGTAATCCTCTTTCCTCAGCTTCCTGAGTAGCTGAGATTACAGGCACCCAGCACAACACGCAGCTAGTTTTTCTAATTTTGGTAGAGACAGGGTCTCGCTTTTGCTCAGGCTGGTCTCAAACTGCTGAGCTTAGGTGATCCACTGGCCTTGGCCTTCCAGAGTGCTAGGATTCCAGGCATGAGCCATGGCGCCCGACCTCTTGTTCCCATTATTAAAGGAAATACATTTTAAAGTTCTTCTTTAAATCAAATAGTTATGGAAGGCTTTTTAAATCTTCACCAAGTTAAGCAAGTTCGCTATATTCTGAATTTTTAGTGAAATGTTATTTTAAAATCACAGATACGGGTCGAACTTGATCAGATGCCTTTTTTGCATCTGTAAAGATAATAATGACTTTCCCCTTTATCAATGTGTTGAATTAATTGATTTTATGATGTTGAGAATCATTGCAAATTCTACTTGTTCATGATATATTATTTTAAATAGATTTTTGGATTCAACTAGTTACTATTTTAGATTAAAAAAATAAATAAATAAAAAACCTTGAAGAAAGGGAGTTTCACACAGGCTGGTCTCAAACTCCTGGCCTCAAGTGATCCTCCTGGGGGTGCTTCCCAAAATGCTAGGATTACAGTGTGAGCCACTGTTCTGGGCCCTTCTATAGGATTTTCACTTCTAAAATCATGACTGAAACAACCTTATAATTTTTCTTTTCTTGTATTCTTCTTATCCTGCTTGAAGAAAAAGTTGAATAACTTCAAATCAACTAGGTAGCTTTTATTCTTTTTCTATTTTCTGGAACAACTTAACGTAAGATCGGAAATTAAGTATTCCATGAATGTTTGCTAGAGCTCAGCTCTAAAACTATCCAGACCTACGGCTCTTTGGCAAGGGAGGGCCTTGTTTGCTGTCTCAATGTAGTACTTTGTTCTATTTAAGTTTTCTTTTTCTTCCACCAATTTCCCACTCTTGTGAGTGTTTAGAGATCATTGCTCATTAAATTTTCACTCCCATCCTGTGGGAAAATTTGATTCCCTGACCTGTTGGGATTGCATGTGGTCATATGTCTTGCTTTGAGCATTGAAACGTTGGGGATTCAAGATAAGCAGAGAGAATCCTTAAATGTCCTGTGGCATGGGTTAGCCTTCAGCTCCTAAAAAGCAGTGCTTTAGAATGGGTCAGTCTCTTAACTCTACTTTTTTCTCTTTCAGCACACCAGAAGCATATGACATGTCCATCTGTAACAGTGACTCACTGAGTTGGGGTAACTGATATAAGACCCTCCAGAGGAATGTGTGTAGTTTTTAAAAGTGCTACCCATGTCCAACTGAGTCACTGTCATAAGGAACCTCTATCTACATAACATCTTCAGTCATATCACAAAATAACTAAAGTTTTAAAAGGAGTCTTACAGTAAAAACTTTTCTGTTACTTTAGGCCCGTGGCTGCAGATGTGTCTGCCTCTCTTGCTGGGTGTTGAGTGTCTCCTTCACCTCTTCTGTAGTCCTTGGTCTTCAACCTCTGAACTGTGCCTTTGGCCCCTGTGTAGTTCCTCTTCTTAGGCTACCTATAAGGTGGACACATATCACAGAATGCAGGGTAAAAAGGGGAGAGCTTGACCAGACCGGATGCTGGGCCTGTGGACTTTCCTTTACTCCGAGAACCCACATCCAGCCAGGAGTAGATGGGGAGTACCATCCCTACCCTGAGATTCATTGGAACAAGTAAAGTCAGAAGCACACAGCTCGTGGAGATGGTGAGTTGGAAACTTGACTTGGAGGATCTTTCTTCTTTAAGGTGACAGTCAGTTACTGGAAAACTTGTATATTGCGTTTCCTTTTTCACTTGGCAACGGGATAAAAGATGGGGGAGGATGTCATAGAAGTAGAAGACACAGTCTCTGCCCATAAGGAGCTTGAGAGACAGCAATGTCAGTTATATACGACACATTTGGACCTGACTCTAAATGCATGGGAATTGGGAAGGAGACTTTTAGGTCTGAGGCCAGAACAACTACTGATAGGTACGGGGCAGGGAGGAGGAGACAGATGGAGAGGCGCTGTTGTTTTCACTCTTGTAATGACCCCACAGTGGGGGATGGAAGGGTGAGAGAGTATGTTGGGGGCAGAGAGTAGAGTGGGGGGAGAGTTTACCCCTTTAAAGTGGATCCTTGCCTTTGTTATGGTAGATGGATTTGTCAGTTTAACTTCTCTGAGAGGGGGATTTAAAAATTGCATCAAAGACTTAGAGCTACATAAGGAGGAACATTTTGCCTGTTTAAAAGGAGTTATAGTCCCATTTAGGGTTTTTAAAACCAGGATGGACATTCTTATGCCATAATGTGTGATTGTGTGATGATTCTTTTTTTTGAGACAGAGTCTCACTGTATTGCCCTCTTAGAGTGCCATGGTGTCGTAGCTCACAGCAACCTCAAACTCCTGAACTCAAACAATCCTCTTGCCTCAGCCCCTTGAGTAGCTGGGACTACAGGCGCCTGCCACAATGCCTGGCTACTTTTTTCCCCCTATTTTGAGTATTTCTAGTAGAGGCAGGGTCTTACTCTTGCTCAGGCTGGTCTCAAACTCCTGAGCATAAACAATCCACCCCCCTCAGCCTCCCAGAGAGCTAGGATTATAGGAGCGAGACACTGCCCCCAGCCTGTGTGATGGTCTTAACCAGGGATAGGAGTGCCTCACCCAGGGCACATGAACACGTGTGCTGGTGATGAGGTAGATGTTACTAGCAATTTGTAGGCATAACCCAGGGATGCTGAGGGCCCCACCATGTGCTGGGGGAAGCTCTGCTCTGCACACTGTCTAAAATGCCGAGGGTGCTCACACAGAGAAACCCTGGGCTTCCCAAGCTTCAGTCATCTGCATTCCACTTATTCAATTTTGGACATATCTATATACCACCTGTACCACTAATTACATGCTTTTCTCTAAATTTACTTTTCATGTTTAACTGGCTTTTCTTTTTTATTTACCTTCTTTCATCCTGTATCTGCTTTTTATTCACTTCTTTACTTATCTTGGTCCTTGTAATCATGGGTTTGAAATACTATTTATACTTTTCTAATCATATGTGGTGTTAAAATAGACGCATGACTATTGTAATACAGAATGTTCGTCAGCGCACCACCTGATATCTTGCACACCCCTGGTGGTATGCGTGCCAGCTTTCAGAAACAGTGGCCAGATGGTCGCAGTGGATTAATTTATGGCTTGACCTGTTTTTGTGTAGTTTATCCTTGAGAATTGACACTAAAGCTTTGGGATTCTTATTTTTCAGCAACCTTGTATTCAGCAGAATTCGTGAGCTGAAAGGGCCTCTTGAGGATACTTTCCCAGATAGAGGTCAGACGGCACAAACAGCTGTGATGGGCTCTGTGTGTGTGTAAAGATGTCCAGTTGGAAGGGTCTGGTCTGCTTGGCCGCTGCTGCTTATGTGCCAGTTTTCTTTGCCCCCGCCTGTGTCCGTAGACTGCTGGCTGTCTCCCAGTTATGTGGCACTATTACAAGGGGTGGATGACCCTACCCTGAAAGTGTGGTGTGTGGAGGAATCAGAGCAAACTCTGTCCTTACTTCCAAAGAATTGGCTCCGGGCATATGTTGCAGTCCTAGCTGGCCAGGAGTGAGAGAGAATGATGACAGAGTGCAGCAAAAACACAGACGCTCCCTCCCCAGTGCCCAGGGAACTGAGCCAGAAAGCAGCTAAAAACAAAACTAAACCTAGCCCCAAATTCACCGATAGTGAATAAACAAATAAAGAATAACAATAAGATTACAACTTTATGCCGGGCACTTTGAAAAGTGGCGGGTGAGGGTGACGAAGGAAGCACCCCACTCTGAGCCCTCAGAAGCAGTACTAGGAAAAGGTGAGGGGGGGAAAGTTCCAGAGGGTTCCTCCTGCTACAGAGCAATATGGGAAGAAGCTAGGTGCGGAGGGGAGAAGGCAGCCTTGGAAATGTCCGGAAGATCCTCCATAGAGGCAGGAAGGTGTCCCAGTCTCTGTGCAGAGCCACTGGAAAGAGGCCATAGGAGTGAGTATGACCTGGTCAGGCAGAGTGGTATTGGCCTGGCTTCCAAAGGAGCAGAGCGTTCCCCAGCAGGGGCAGCCCCAGTGAGTCATACCTGCCCTCCATGGCAGAAAAGTACATGGAAGGGGCAGCAGCCAACCTCAAATTGTAGCTCAGGAAGAAAAAGGGAACTGGTTCCCCTACAAAATGAAGATGGTGTCAAAAGACACATCAACTTGCTGTAAGAGGGCAAAGAGCAGTCCTGGGCAGAGATGCTCATTACAAGTCTGACCAAGAAGACAGAGAGTGTCACAGCAACTCTGTGAAATGCTACAGTGGAAGAATGAAAGGGCAAAACACAGATCACAAAAATAAACATACGGCTAATCTGATCTGAAAGGAAACCAGCCCTAAAAAAAATGGAACCTCATGAGTGTTTTATGCTGTAGAAGAAAGTATCAATTCAGGAGAAAGAAAAACTCAAAATATAGTTCTGATAAACCAACAACGGGATTCTCTTTAATTTTTATTTTTAATTGTGGTACAATATACACAATATAAAATTTACCATCATTAGCCTTTCTAACATGTACATTGTTTTGCGATTTCCAGAACTTTCTTCATCTTCCAAAACTGAAACTCTATACCTATTAATCAATACTTTTCATTCTTCTCTGCCCTAGCTCCTGACAGCCACCATTCTACTTTCTGCCTTTTTCAATTTGAGTCCTCTAAGCACCTCATAGGAATAGAATTAGAGAGTATTTGTCTTCTTGTGACTTGTTTATTTCACTCAGTATAATGTCTTCAAGGTTCATCCACGTTATGCACATGTCAGAGTTTCCTTCTTTTCTAAGGCTAGATGATACTCCATGGTACATGTTTACTGGACACTTAGGTTTCTCTAACCTTTTGGCTATCGTGAATAATGTTGCTGTGAACACAGATGGACAAATATCTCTTCAAGTCCCTCCTTTCAATTCTCCTGGGTATATACCCAGAAATGGAATTGCTGGATCTTATGATACTTCTGTTAGTTCTGAGGAACTGCCTTTCTGATTTCCATAACAACTGCACCGTTTGACACTCCCACCAAGAGTGTACCAGGTTCTGATTTCTCCATGTCCTCGCCAATACTTGGTACTTTTCTGTTGTGTTGATAGTAGCCATCCTAAGGTTGGATGGAATTTTTTTTTCTTTTTTTTCTTTTTTCTTTTGTTTATTTCATTCATTGAGGGTACAATAAGCCAGGTTACACTGATTGCATTTCTTAGGTAAAGTCCCTCTTGCAATTGTGTCTTGCCCCCAGAAGGTGTGGCACACACCAAGGCCCCGCCCCCTCCCTCCTTCTTTCTCTCTCTGCTCTCCCCTTCCTCCACCTCCACTGTGACCTTAATTGTCATTAATTGTCCTCATATCAAAATTGAGTACATAGGATTCATGCTTCTCCATTCTTGTGATGCTTTACTAAGAATAATGTGTTCCACTTTCATCCAGGTTAATACGAAAGATGTAAAGTCTCCATTTTTTTTTAATAGCTGAATAGTATTTCATGGTATACATATACCACAGCTTGTTAATCCATTCCTGGGTTGGTGGGCATTTAGGCTGTTTCCACATTTTGGCCATTGTAAATTGAGCTGCAATAAACAATCTAGTACAAATGTCCTTAGGATAAAAGGATTTTTTTCCTTCTGGGTAGATGCCCAGTAATGGGATTGCAGGATCAAATGGGAGGTCTAGCTTGAGTGCTTTGAGGTTTCTCCATACTTCCTTCCAAAAAGGTTGTACTCGTTTGCAGTCCCACCAGCAGTGTAAAAGTGTTCCCTTCTCTCCACATTCACACCAGCATCTGCAGTTTTGAGATTTTGTGATGTGGGCCATTCTCGCTGGGGTTAGGTGGTATCTCAGAGTGGTTTTGATTTGCATTTCTCTAATAATTAGGGATGATGAGCATTTTTTTCATATGTTTGTTAGCCATTCTTCTGTCTTCTTTAGAGAAGGTTCTATTTATTTCTTCAAGGATTTTTGTTGTTTCATGCCTTAAATTTAAATATTTTATCCATCTTGAATCAATTTTTGTAAGTGATGCAGGCCCAGTTTCAGTCTTTTACATGTGCATATCCCATTCTCCCAATACCATTTATTGCATTGGGATTCTTTTCCCCAATGTATGTTCTTATTTGGTTTATCAAAGATCAGGTGGCTGTAACATGTTAGTTTTTCTTTTCTTTTCTTTTCTTTTCTTTTCTTTTCTTTTCTTTTCTTTTATTGTTGAGGATTCATTGAGGGTACAGAGAACCAGATTACACTCATTGCATTTGTTAGGTAAAGTTCCTCTTATAATTGTGTCATGCCTCCAAGAGGTGTGTCCCACACCATGACCCTCCACCCCACTCATCTCATGGTTTTCTATACAGTTCCAAATGTCAGTATCTCTATTTTTGTGCCAATATCATGGTGTTTTGATCCCTATGGCCTTGTAGTATAGCTGAAAGTCTGGTAGGGTGATACTCCCAGCTTTGTTTTTATTGCTAAGAAGTGCCTTGGCTATATGAGGTTTCTTCTAGCTCCCTACAAAACCTAAAGAATTATTTTTTTTCTAATTCCTGAAAGTATGATGATGGTATTTTAATGGGGATTGCATTGAATCTGTAGATTGCTTTGGGTAGTACAGACATTTTCACAATGTTGATTCTTCCAACCAAGAGCATGGCATGTTCTTCCATTCGTTAATATCTTTCTTCTATTTCTTTTCTTAGGATTTCATAATTTTCTTTGTAGAGTTCATTCACCTTTTTCATTATGTCTATTCCTGGGTATTTCAATTTTTTGGAAGCTAATGTGAAGGAAATTGTGCCCTTGATTAGCTTCTCATCTTGACTGTTATTAGCATATATATAGGCTACTGATTTATGGACATTAATTTTATATCCTCAGACATTATTGTATTTTTTGATCACTTCCAGGAGTCTTGTGCTTGAATCCTTGGGTTATCTAAGTATAAGATCATATCATTGGCAAAGAGCAAGGGTTTGAGCTCCTCTGCTCCCATTTGGATGCCCTTTATTTCTTTCTCTTGAATCTCTGTGGCATTTGTTTGTTATTTCCCTTTTATCATTTCTGATTGAGGTTATTAGAGATTTTACTTTTCTGTTTCTAGTTAATCTGGGAAAAGTTTAATCTATTTTATTTATTTTTTTTAAAAATCCAACTTTTGTTAATTTTCTGAATGATTCTTTTATTTTAAATTTCATTAATCTCTGATTTAATTTTGGCTATTTATTTTCTTCTGCTGGGTTTGGGATTAGATTGTTCTTCTTTTAGCAATTCCATAATCTGGTTCATAAGGTTGTTGATGCTCTTTCTGTTTTTCTAATTTAGGCTTCTGATTCAATAAATTTATCTCTTATGACTGCTTCATTGTTGTTATGTTTGGGGAATTTACTGATTTCCTCTTTTATCTCTTCCTGAAACCAACTATCGTTCAGCAGAAGGTAATTTAATTTCCAAGTCTTTGTGTGAGGATCAATGTTTTTGTTGGAATTGAGTTCTACCTTTATTGCCTTGTGGTCTGAGAAGATACAAGGTATAATTTCTATTTTTTAAATTTTGCTGAGGTTTGGTGTGTATCCTCGGATGTGATTGATTTTGGAGTATATGAAAAAGATGTATATTGTTCAGCTTTGGGATGCTGTGGTCTATGTATGTCTGTTAATCCCATTTGTTCTAGGGTTACATTTAAGTTTTTTGTATCTTTATTTAGTTTCTGTTTAGAAGATCTGTCCAGTTGTGTCACAGGGGTGACAAAGTCTCTGACTATTATGGTGTTATGGGATATTGTATTGCTCCGACCCATCAATGTCTGTTTCATAAATCTGGAGCTTATTTAAGTTTGGTGCATAAATATTTAAAATTGAAATATCTTCTTCTTGTATTGTTCCTTTGACCAGTATAAAGTTTTCATCTTTTTCTCACTTAACTTTAGTTGCTTTAAATCCACTTGTATCTGAAAATAAGATTACAACTCCTCCTTTCTTCTGATTTCCACTTGCTTGAAATACTATTTTCCATCTTTTAACCCTGAGTCTTGATTCAAAGTCCTTCAAAACTAAGTATGTTTCCTGGAGACTGCATAAGGATGACTTGTGCTTTTTTAATCAATCAGCCAGCCTGTGCTTCTTCAGTGGTGAGTTCAGTCCATTGACATTCATTAAGAGAATTGATAAGTGTGGTGGGGTTCTATTCAACTTATTTTAGGAGAATCCGTTGTGTAGTTTTATCCTTTGCACCACTGTGGAAGCTAAGTTTTGACCTTTAGCTTCTGGGTGTTTACTTTGCTGGTGGTCCATTGTGATGGTCAGTGTTGAGAATAGGTATAAGTATTCTTGTATATATAGTATAGCTGGTCTTGTGGTGAATTTCCTCAGTGTGTGTATATGTGCAAAAGATTTGATTTCTGCATTAATTTTGAAACTTAGTTTAGTAGGATACGGAATTCTGGACTGAAAATTGTTTTGCTTAAGAATGTTGAAGTTGGATAACCATGCTCTTCTGGCTTGGAAGTTTTCAGTTGAACAGTCTGCTGTCATCTTAATGGCTCTGCTGCTGTAGGTCAGCTGGCACTTACCCCTGTCTGCTTGCAGAATTTTTTCTTTCATCTTGACTTCGGACAGGTCATTACAATGTGTCTTGGAGAATCTCTGCTTGAGTTGACATTTCCTGAGGTTCCATATCCATTTGAAAGGCATGTGTCAGGGTCTTTAGTAAAACTTGAGAAGTTTTCATTTATGTTAGTCTCCAGCAAGGCTTCCATTCCTTTAGGACAATCTTCTTTCCCTTCAGGAATCCCTATTATTCTTATGTTTGAACACTTTATGGAGTCTCATAGTTCTCTAACTGCCTATGCTGCTTTCTCTCTCTTCTTCTCTGCCTCTTTAACTACCTGGGCTAACATGAAAACTTTATCCTCTAGCTGTGAAGTTCTTTTTTCCCCATGGTCTAATCTATTTTTGATACTTTTTACTACATCTTTACATTCCAAGATTCTCTCCTTCATTTCCTTGAGCTCCACCATATCTTTTCTATATTCTACATATCTCTCGTCCAACTTTTGGTTCTGTCTTTCCATTTTCTCATCCATTCCTTTTATTGTCTTTACCATCCATATTTTAAATTCCCTTTCTGTGATGTCCATTAATCCATTATAGGTGGAGTCTTCTGCAGTAGCTGCCTCACAGTCCCTTGGGGGAATTCCTCATTTTGGTTTTTCATATTGCCTGAATTTTTCTGTTGGTTCCTCCTCATGTATTCTTTCTTCTTGTTCACCTCCTTGTCCTCCCTTTCCCTTCTCACTGCCTTCTTTGTTTCAAATAGAAGTCATTGCTCTTGATGATAGTATGTTGCAATATTTCACCAGAACACAAGGTGGTGCTGTGATTTTTTTTTAGGAGACAGCACAGCCAGCAACCTCTATGGTCTTCATTTCAAACTTAGTTGCCTTTGGGTGATCAGCTGATTGTTTCCTCAGCATTCAGACCATGCAGAATTGAGAACTTAAAGCTCTCCAAAATCCTTCAGGGGCAGGTCTCACAATGCCCCATGACACTAGTTCCCTTGGGGCATTAGAGTCCCTCAGCTTGTCCCAAACATGGAGTTCTGGTCCCAGGAGGTGGAATTAAGATGGCCATGGTTTAGGCCTCTGCTAAGACCTTCTCATGACCTTCCCACAATGGCAATCCCTTGGCTGTAGAGATCTTCTTAGTATGGCTGCCTTGCCAGCCCCAAAACAAATTCACTCCAACTGGCATTCAAATCTATTTCTTGTACACTGTCCAAGTCCACCCACTCTTCCAACCTTTCCACTCATTGCAACTTCCTCCAGCAACTAAAAACTCTGGAAAGACTTCCTTCCATCCCCAACATCTGTGGGCAAGTGGTGAAAATCTCTTGCCTAATTTATCAGATTTTGACCACTCTGGATCATACATTGTATCCAGTTCACCACCTCCTTACTGTACTCCCTGAACTATGAGTCTGGATAAGGCCCATGAACCAGGTATGACTGGGTTGTCTCTTTTCCCCCAGTTATTCTAGGAGAGCTCAGCTAAAGGATCCTTATGGTCTGCCATCTTGCTCTGCCCCCTCATTCAAAATATTTTGAAACATTAAGTTACAGTAATAATATATAGAAAAGATAAATAAAATGCCATTTACTCCAACTATTATGTAATTAGAGATACTAAAGAAGTGATCACAAACTTTATTGCATATTAGAATTGCTTAGGAAATCTTTGGAAACTACTGATTCTTGAATCTCCTCCCATACACTCTGATTTTGTTAGTGTGAGGAGGAAATGTGAGCCCTGGGTTTTTAAACTTCTCCAGGTATTACTCATGTGAAGCAAACTCTGAAAACCACCACAATAAAGAATGTTTTTTCTGTGTCAATATATTCTGTTATTTTACAATAATTTTGTATTAATATATGAAAGTCTGAAAAAATATCCATTTAGAGATCTCCACAAAAATAGGAAATAGAATATGTTCAGAACAGTATTCCAGTTTTATTGAACTAAAGTATTGCTCCAGGTATGTTCCTTTAGAAATGTATTTTGTCCATGTATAAGGTATTGTTTTTTAAAAATATCTTTTAGCTAAATTTTGTCCATGTATAAGGTATTGTTTTGTATTGTATAAGGTATCTAAATAAAAGATATTTTTTAGCTAAAAATATCTTTTAGCTAAATTTAAAATTTATCACTTTTGTGATATAAATTATGGAGAAAATTGGAAATATTGGGAGTTGTCAATTTTAACAACAGATATACCATCCAATTTTTATTGCCAGTTCATCTGGATCATTATTTTCATTTGCCTGATCTGAAAATGTAAGCATAGATTCAAGTTTGCTAATGCCAATGGATGTTCCTTTTCAAAAAATGTTTTGGCTTTCAACTTTTTTTTTTTATTTTTAACAATGGTAATACTGTTCACTAATGTAAAAAAAAACAACAACAACAACAAAAAAAAAGATTTTTTAAATTTATATCTCTGTTGGTGATTTTGATATTCAGGTAGTAGAATGACTTGCTGTACATTTTCTGAATTTTGTGGCAATTTATTCATACTTTCAGAGGTTTTCTTTCATTTTGTTTTGGTTTCTTTCACTTAGTTAAAATTATATTGGGCATGCCAAGAAATGGAGTGACTGAGATAAACTACACTACTCTTGGTGAAAATACATTTCTATTCTTGACATTAAAGCTAACTTTCCAGTAACTTAGCAGTGTGAATAAAATTGAAAAAGGTGAAATCATTAAATGATCATTGAACTGACAGCCTGTGTAATTACTTAAGCAAAAATGACTTAACTGTCACTCAGCAATGGGTGTGGCTGAGAATGTGCAGTAATGAAGTGTAGGCATGTCATCAGGGTGACAGGCACCTAGGAAAGCCTTGATTGGTAAGGCTAACAATACTTCCAAAATAGTAATTCCTTCTAATATTTGGTAAGACACTAAATGCTATTATTAGATGTTACTGATATGTTTTTAGTAAGGTTTCTTAAATTAGAAGACAGATTAAGGGTTATAAATTTATAAACCATGTGAACGTAGCCTCAATTAACAACCTAACACCCTGTCATTTACCACTGCCTGCTACTCATCCAGTCATAGCTGATTTTGAAAGCCTGAAGCAGAGCCATCTGCATACACTGCAGCTGTGACCATCAAAACAGAAGTGTCTTTGTTCAAAGCTTTGGTAGACAGAACTTATAAAAAAAAAAAAAAACTCAGATATTTGAGAAAATATTTGCACTAAAGTAGAATCTGAAGCCAACCTTATAGCTGACACTATTATATCAGTGCTATAAGGAAAAGGGAATAAATTGATATGAGCACAAATCTTACTGGAGCATGGATGGGACATTATCCCTGTAGTAGGTGGAGATCAGCTCCTAGCAGAGACGGAAGCACTACAGAAGAATTACAACATGTGACTTGTGGAAACATTTACATCTTGCATGTTAAAGTAGAGTAGCCTCAACACAGTTGTGTAAATTTATCCATCCTTTGGCCTCTGCAGAATAATGTAATCTACATTATATTGACCTATTTTTTTGATTTTTTACTCACTTAGTTTACATTTTTATTGCTATTACAAAGAATGCTGTTGCTAACACCCTTATATACATGTATTAGTATTCAGGTGGAAAAGTTTCTTTTCTTTCTTCATTTCAGATTAATATGAGGGTAGAAAGGTTTAGGTTACATTGTTCTCATTTTTAAGGTAAAGTATGAATTGTAGTTGAGCACTTCACCCAATGGGCATGCTGAACACCCTCCCACTGTGCACATTAGGTAAAAGTTTACCAATCATCCTCCCACTTCCTCTTCCCCTCTCCTTCCCTAGCTTACACCTGTGTTTTTATTTCTTTGGGAATGTAGTTGTTTATGTATTGGTTTCATATTAGTACTGAGTACACTGGATACTTGCTTCTCCATTATTGTGCTATTTTACTGAGAAGAATGTGTTTCAACTCCATCCAGGTTAATGCAAAAGATGTAAAGTCTCCATCTTTTTTGTGGCTGAATAGTACTTCATGGTATACATATATCATAGTTTATTAAGCTTTTCATGAGTTGATGGACACTTGGGTTGTTTCCACATCTTGGTGATTATAAATTGAGCTGCAATAAACATTCTAGTGCAAATGTACTTGTGGTAAAATGATTTTTCTTTTTGGTTAGTGTAGATGCCTAGTAAGGGGATTACAGCATCAAATGGAAAGTCTATTTTGAGTTCTTTAAGGACTCTCCATACTTGTTTCCACAGAGGCTATTTTAAGTTTGCAATCCCATCAACAGTGTAGAAGTGTTCCCTTCTCTTCACATAAACAACAGCATCTAAGCTTTGGGATCTTGTAATGTGGGCTATTTTCATGGGGGTTAGGTGATATCTCAGAGTGGTTTTGATTTGCATTTCTCTGATGATTGGGAATAATAAGCATTTTTTCTTGTGTTCATTGCCCATTTGTCTTCTCATCTTCAGAGAAGTTTCTGTCCAGGTCTCTTGCTCACTTATAAATGATGTTTGCTCTTTTTAATGGACTAATTTGAGTTCTCTGTAGATTCTAGTTATCAGCTCTTTAAGGGGTCTTCTTCACAAAATCTTTTTCTGTGGAAGAGTTTTTTTAAGGCAAATGTGTAGAAATGAAAAAGCTACAATATATATGGTGCATTCATAATATTTTCATCTTTACTATGTATTTCTAAACTTTATTTCAAAGTAGTAATACTAATTTGAACTTCAACTAGCTATTTTTAAGAGTTTACATTGTTTCATATTCTTTCAAACTTTTTAGTGGTGGAATTTGTGGATAATATGAAATTATATTTGGAAAGCCCTAATGTCTCAACCACAACATTCCTGGAAGTGATCAAGAAATACAGTAACATCATGGAATACAAAATAAATATCCATAAATAAGTATCCTTCATATATGCCAATAAGTTAAGCTGAGAATCAAATAAAAAACACAATACCCATATGTCCATGTACCCAAAAAAATCTACAGATTTAATGTAATCCCCCCACAAAGCTCCAATGTCATTCTTTGAAGAATTTGAAAAAAATAGTTCTTCGATTTGTGTGGAACCTGAAAAACCCCTGAATAGCTGAAAAAATTTTAAGAAATTGATACAAATATGGAGGCATCATGTTACCAAACTTCAGGTTATACTACCTGAAGGCTATAGGGATCAAAAAAGCATGGTACTGGCACAAAGACAGAGATATGGCTCTATGGAATAGAATAGAGAACCTAGAGTTGAACCTAGCCACATATTCCCATCTACCTTTAACAAACCAAACAAAAGCATACAATGGGAGAAAAAATTCCTTTTTAATAAATGGTGAGAGAACTTAGCTACATGAAGAAGTCTGAACCTGGTCTAACTTCTCATCATTGACAGAAATTGCATATTACTGGATAAAATAAATTGCATATTACTTTAAATACAAGTCAGGAAACAATAAAAACCTTAGAAGAAAGTGTGGGAAAAACTCTTTATGCCATCAGCCTGGGAAAAGAATTTATGAAGAAGACCCCATTGGCAATCACAGCAACACCAAAAATAAATAAATGGGACATGATGAAACTAAAAACTTTTGCATAGTCAAGGGTACATAAACTAAAGCAAATAGATGACCTTCATCTTCAGAATGGGAGAAGATATTTGCATGCTATGAATCTGACAAAGCACTGATAACTAGATTCTATAGAGAACTCAAACTAATCAGCAAGAAAAGACCAAACAATCCCATTTATAAGTAGGGAAGAGACTTGAACAGAAAGCAATCAACCTAAAACAGGGAGCAATCCATTGATGTTTGTATCCCCATGATGGGTAAGACTGAAGAGCAAGAGCAGGCAACCTAAGAGAGGGGCCATGTTTTTCTGCCATACAAAAAACAAAAGAGGGAATTGTTGGGCCCTGCCATGTGCCTGAGGCCTAGTGCAACTTCCCGAGCCTGACTAGAAGTAGATCCATTGAGCTACTTCCGTGAAGCAACGACTCAGCAAGGCCCGGCCTGAAACTGCCTCTACCTAGATACAGCCAATGTGGTACCATGCCACTGGCCCAACCCTGTCACGCACCTCATCCCCCACCTTCTTTCCCCGCCCCTTCCCCATGCTCTATATAAGTGGCTGCTTGACGCAATAAAGTTGAGTTCCTGCTTAAAAAAAAAAGAAATGAAATCAGAAAGGAAGAGTAAAGAGAGGGAAGGAGGGAGGGGAGTGAGGCTTTGGTGTGTGCCACACCTTTTGGGTGCAAGACACGATTGTAAGAGGGACTTTACCTAAAAAATGCAATCAGTGTAACCTGGTTTATTGTACCCTCAATGAATCCCCAACAATAAAAAATAAAGAAATGAAAAAAAAATTTTTTTATTGAAAGTATAATTGACATTTAATAAACTGTACACATTAAAAAAAAAAAACAAAACAAAACAGATTTACATTCATCCTTACTGGTGTGCATGCATTTTTCACAAATATTATACTGAAAATAAGCATAGCATGATAGTTAAGAATGCAGACTCTGGGTTCAAGCCCTAGCTTGGCCATTTACCATGCATTGTGATTCTGGGTCTCTTATTTAACCTGTTTCCTCATGTGAAAAGTGGGGATAATAATAGCATCTATTTCTAACGCAGTGGTTTGAGAACCACTTCCTAATGCCTTCCTAATGCCGTGCCCCTTTAATAGTTTCTGTGGGTCACGACCCACAGGTTGAGAACCGCTGCTCTAAAGGCTGCTATAAGAATTAAGTGAGAGATAATAACATTACCATTATTGTAAGAGTAGGAAACTGCCAGTCCTCATCTGAATTTTATTTAAGCCTTAATTACTTGGTTGAGAACTTCAGAGTTATTAAATTTTAAATACTGAAAATATTAAAAAATATACTAAGATACCACAAGATGGGGTTGTTACTACATTCATCTCTTTGCCTTTTTCTCCTGCCCAAGTGGTTGTAAGTTTGGCTCTCAAAGCAGTTTACTCCTACCTTGATTGTTGTTCAGTTCTATGATGAAACTGCACAATATGTTGGCATGAGCTCTACTACCAGTCTGCTTGGGTTAAAAATCTTATGCAAGTTATTTAGTCGTTCTCTGCCTTAGTTCTTACCACTGTAAAATAGAAGTAATGGTGGCTGTTCCACAAAGCGGTGTACAGAATTGGAATGTTAAGATATGTAAAGCATGGTTCCTAATACAGAGTAAGTGCTCAATATAGTAGCTGCTGTAATTTTCCATTTTCCTCTCTTTACTGGACATTATATAGCCAGTAAATGTTTGAATAATTTTACAACTATTTCTTTTATATTTTATACCCCTATTAATTTTAAATATATGAATATATTTCTATTTTTATTCAAGAAAAAGTCTTTTATCAGAGCCCCACAAATCTGAAACAATCAGACCTAAACAATATAGACCTAAAAACAAATACAGACGCTTTTTACTTTTATAGAGAAGAAATGTACGGATTTCTACGAAACACACATAATAAGAATCAGGGAATATATGCCTGTGTTGGGGTGGGGGTGGGATTTGAAAAAGGTGTGTGAACTAGATTTTCCTCCTGGCTTTTAACAAATCTTTAGCTACTTTTTTCATCTGATACCTCTAACTTTGAATTTGGCAAAAAGTTTTGCTGAATCTTAAGAACATTTGATGACTGTATTAAAATCTTATGATGGGAACCCTTTGTTTTTAAAACCTGTCAAATTAAAAAAAAAACAAAACAAAACCTTTGAGTCTGCTATAACTACAGCAATAATTATATAGCAAATAGTTACTACAGCAAATTTCATATAAAATTTATAACATGCAATTACTATTTAAATTTGCAAACTGTTGTCTTCTTGAAAAGTATTATTTCCTCAGTTAACATGAATAAAAATACCACAAAGATAAGTCAGCTGCAACATATTTCACAATGGTTGAGAAATACAAAGATTCTTTGTTAGAATTTATTTTAACTACAATGATTTTAATTTTAAAAACAGCAAATGATCACAGCTGATAGACTTCATAAGAATACTGATGAAATTAACCAGTAATTCATTCTATGGATGATATTTTTATGCTTAGTCTTTAACATTCAGAAAATCACCATTTTTAACAGTCAGGTATTTTTTTTAATATTTTAATGAAAATTATGAAGCAAATGCTGTGGTTTTGGAATGCAAATACAGACTTCCCAATGATTTGTCCTACTTAATCTCTTCAGTCTTGGTGTCAATGGAACAATGCACTTACCAAAGATGACATACGTGAAGTACCTGAAGCACAGTACTGTAAGAAACTCTAGGAAAAAGAAAAGCAGGGAAAAAAGACAAACTCTTTCTGATGTGAAATTGTATGTGCTTGTCCTTGGTAGCTTTCAGAGAACAGCTAAGGGGGCAGAAAGATGAGTCACAGTATCACTTTTAGAAGGGCAGTTTGACTACCCACATCCCCAAAAAGAAACAGGACCAACCTCAAATTGATTTTTCTGGTTTTTTTTTTTTTAATCACTAAACTTCAGTAAAACCAACTATACTGGGTTTGTCAAAAATAGTTAAATGTAATTGTTACCTCTAGAGAACTTACTTGTTAAAAAAAAAAAACAACTTTCACTATTAAGAGTTTTCACATAAGTTACTTCACTTGTTTTACACCATTCAGCATTTTGAAAGAAAACTGTTGATAATTTTAGAATAGACTTTCAGATTTAAAATGATAGACTGAACACATGCATATATTTGTTCATTCAAATATTTCAAATACTATTCTAGATGTTAAGGATACGTGAGGAAATCAAAGATATCAAAAAATACCTCTCCTCATGAAGCTTATAAGCAAGTGGGAGGAGACATAAACAAAATAAGTGAAATATACGGTTTATTAAATGGTGACAAGCACTAAGAATAATAAAGCAGAAAAGGAGATAAAAAGAATCACAGGACAGAGAAAGGGGAATGTAATTTTTAAATAACCCAATCATTGAGAAAGTGACATTTCAGCAAATCCCTGAAGGTAGTAAGGAGGGGTGTATCATGCAGATAAAGAAAGAAGGGCATTTAGAGATCCAGATTGGGCAAGAAGCACAAAGGCTGGCTTGGTGCCTGTAGCTCAGTGAGTAGGGTGCTGGCCACATACACTGAGGCTGGCTGGTTCAAGCTCTGTCTGCCCTGACCTGCTAAACAGCAATGACAACTGCAACCAAAAATAGCTGGGCGTTGTGGTGGGCGCCTGTTTTCCCAGATACTCAGGAGGCTGAGGCAAGAGAATTGTTTAAGCCCAAGAGTTTGAGGTTGTTGTGAACTGTGATGCCACAGCTCTCTACTGGGGGTGATATAGTGACACTCTGTCTCAAAAAAAAAAAAAAAAAAAAGCAGCACAAAGGCTGTCAGGCAGGCTCTGATTGACAGCAAAGAACACAGGGCATAGTATGGCTGGCAGGGTAAGGAGGGAGAGAAGAAAAAGAGGGTCAGTGGTAAAGGGAAAGCAGATCAGGTAAGGACCTGCAAGCCATTATAGGGGTTTGGCTTTACTATGACTGAGATGCAAGGCTGAGAAGAGATCATCTGACTTACCTTTTATTTATAAGATCATTCTAGCTGCAGTGTGGATGACAGACTGCTAAAGGGAAGGGGGTGCAGAAAGACCAGGTGGGAAGCTATTGCAAAGATGTTTGCAATAGATCAAGACGTTGGCTTGGTGGCAGTGAATATAGTGAAAAGTGATCAGATCCTAGATATATTCTGAAGATAAAGCCAACAGAATTTGCTGCTGGACTAGAAAGAAAGAAAAAGATAAGGAAGTAAGACTCCAAAGGATTTGCTTGATTAACTGGAAGGATGGAATAACCACTAACTAGATGGAAAAGACAGTGGGAGAAATAATTTAACTGATCTATACCAGTTTACATCTATTTGTGATTAATTTTAGGTGTCCATTTGATTATTAAGGAGTACTTAGAGAGCTAATAAAGCATTATTTCTGGGTGTGTTTCCAGAAGAAATGGTATATGATCCAGTGGACTGAGTAGGGAAGACCTGTCCTTAATGTGAGTGGGCACCATCACAATCAACTAGGACCAAAGAACAAAAAAAGCAGAGAGCTTTTCCTGGAGCTAGGACACTCTTCTTTTGCTCTTGCACATCGGCACTCCAGGCTCTCTGGCCTTTAGACTGTGGGACTTACACCAATAGTTGCTCAAGTTCTCAGGCCTTTGGCCTCAAACTAAGAATTACACCATTGACTTGCTTGGTTCCCAGGCTTTCTGACTTGGACTGAACTACGCTATTGTATTACAGCTTCTGCAGCTTGCAGATGGCCTGTCATGGAACTTCTCGGCCCATAGCCTCCATAAACCTGTAAGTCAATTTCCCTAATAAATCCCCTCTAATACTCTATTTGCTCTGTCTCTGTGGAGAACCCTAATACATGTTAGACATCTGAACAGAGATATTGATTTGAGATGGGATATGTACACCTAAAGTTCAGGAGAGAGATACTGGCTAAAGATACTTATATTTCCTTATACATGGTATCTAAGATGATTTTATTTTTTTCTTTCCTTTTTTTTTTTTTTTTTAAGAGACAAGGTCTCATACTGTCATCCAGACTGGAGTACAGAGGCATGATCACAGCTTACTGCCTCAAACTCCTAGGCTCAAGCAATCCTCCCACCTCATCCCCCCAAGTAGCTAGGACTACAGGTGAGCACTACTGCATCCAGCTAAATTTGTTTTTATTGAGATGGGGTCTTGCTGTGTTGCCCAGGATGGTCTCAAACTTTTGGCTACAAGCAATTCTCTTACCTTGGACTTCCAAAGTGCTGGGGTGTGAACCATTGCATCTGGCCAGATGCTGGTGCATTCTTGAACTTTATCAGAAACTACCAATAGAAGGCTTCACAGAACATACTATAATTGTTACCTCACTGAGAGTGACTGACAGATGCCACCTGATTTTAGCAATGTGATTTCTCAACCTTGGCACTATTTGGGCCAGATAATTATTTTTTGTGCTGTTCTGTGCACTGTAGGATGTTTAACAACACTTCTGGCCTCTACTAAATGCCAGTAGCACACTCCCATATGGACAATCAGAAATGTTGAATAAATCTCCAGAGACAAAATAGCCACCAGTTGTGAACCACTGTTTTACAGGAATTAAAATGGGGGTTCAGAGACAGGAAGTGGGTCATAAAGTTCAGGAACTGTCATGCATATGGATAAGACCAAAAGGAAGAGACACAGACAGAAAGTTAGTTTAGGACTGTCTTGGAGCACTCCCAGATCAAGAAGAGATGTAGATAGTCATGATAAGGACACTGAGAAGGAAGACAAACACACAAGACAAACAATGACAAAATTTCAGAAGCTAGAAAGCATTTGGCTAAGTGGTAACCAATTCAGCAAGCTGCTGCCCTGGGTAGAATACTGTGCCATCATAGCTCACAGCAACCTCCAACTCTTGGGCTCAAGCAATCCTCTTGCCTCACTTTTTCTATTTTTAGTAGAGATAGAAGTCTCACTCTTGCTCAGGCTGGTCTTGAACTCCTCTGAGCTCAAGCAATCCTCCTGTCTTGGCCTTCCTGAGTATTAGGATTACAGGCATGAGCCACTGTGCCCAGCCTGCAAACATTTTTAGTTGTTACAACTGGAGGAGCATACATGCTACTGCCATCTAGTGGGTAGAAGCCAGGGATGCTGTTTAACATCCCACAATGCACAGGACATTAGCCCCTTGCAACAAAAAATTATCAAGCTCAAATGTCAATAGTGCTGATAGCTGAGAAAGCCTGACCTAGAAGGAGTAGAAGAGAATTTTACCAATTGAACACAGAGGACCTCCCCCGTGTCCCAATCCTTCTTTCCTAAATGGACTGCTAACTTTAATACTGGTAACCAGGCATACACCCTCCAGGCAGGGGACTGGAATAATATTCTCTGGAGAAACTCACCAGTGTATGAGACCTAAGAATAATGCTAAAGTAAAGTAAAAATGCTAAAGTAAAGAATAATGCTAAAGTAAAAATGCTAAAGTAAATAATGCTAAAGTAAAATAATGCTAAAGTAAAGATTTATCCATACCAAAAAAATAACAAAATTTTAAGATGATGAAATTGATAGAACCCTAATTTTATTTGAGAAAAATGAAAGATTTAATCAACTGGGGGAAGATCTGGAGTTGAAATAGTGATGAACATTTGGAAAATTAAATATTTTTTAAACTCTAAAGGTAATTAATTCTAGGAAAAGCAAAATATCCTCAAAAGGAAATGTAGTAAGACTATACAGAGGTTAGCAGTAAATTCCAAGTTATCTACTCATTGTAACATATATGCTGAAAACTAGCCCATTTGAAATATATTGGGAGGATGGGGGGCAAAATTAAGAAATGATGATGTAAGCATGGGCTTAATGATAATGATATAGAGGTAAATACCATATCACCAGAATCAGTTAAAAGAGTAAAAATTGCTTACATTTAAGAGAAGAATATTGCATGTTTCTGTGTAGGAAATTTTCTGTAACAAGTCTCATAAAACTCTTTATTTAAATAGTCCTCTGAGAACTACTTAACTTCATGCATGAACTGATAAAAATATTTTAAAAACTGTATTTGATTTTAAAAACAATTTGATATATTACTTTGGGGTCTATTAAGCTTGCCTTAGTTTACTTGATTTGAACCAGAATAGACCCAGAAAAAAAGAATATCTAAGCAAGTTCCAGGTTTATTAAACCACTCTTCTAATTCCTCTGCGCAAGGCTAGAACAGCTAAGAGTTTAATCTTCTCCCTGCTTTATGCCTGGTTTACTCACCAAACCTTACACTAAAGTCTTAGGTTAAACATTACGCCATTTGTTACTGGTATCCTTGCCCATGGATGCCATTATATACCATTTAAAGTACATCTGCTGGGAGAGAGGAACTTTGTACTTTATTTGCCTTTATACTTTTCTAATGGTTGTATTTTACAGAAAGAAAGATACACACACACACACAAACGCACACGCACAACACACACACACACACACGCACACAGAACTAGATTAGTTTACATGATTAGTTTATGGCCTGTCCTCAAGCATCTTGGCCCAACTCAAACAACAGTACTATGATTGGAAGAAAGTAATATCAACATACAAAACTTGGAAGACCTTCCAAATAGCTGGGACTACAGATACACACCACCATGCCTGGCTAATTTTACTATTTTCGTAGAGATGGGGTCTTACTTCTTGTGCTCAGGCTAGTTTCAAACTCTAGGCCTCAAGTGATCTTCCTGTCTCAGCCTTCCAGAGTGCTAGGATTACAGGTGTGATCCACCACTCCTGACCTTCATTTTAAGTGAGTGAAAATTTATTCTTATATTGATATGATTTGCTCATTTTCTTTGCATTAAAACTCAAATTTATTTCCAAATTACCACAATTTATCCTTCTTTTGTGCTCTACAGTACCTAGAACAAAGCTAGACATATGGGCAGGCACGAGAAGTTACTGACTGATGAAAGTTAATCTAAAGAATTAAATCAATTGGGGGAAAAAAATCAATGTCAAATAATAGTTAAAAATTTCCCTGTAATTCCACAAACTGTGTTTTATAAGATTTTACTTTAGTATTAATTATTTATACATAATTATATTAAAGAATAAACACAAGCTTATTGGAAAGGCTGACTTTATTTCCCACCCACCCCCAATTTAAAAAAAATTTTATTTTTTATTTTCCTTTGAGACAGGATTTTACTCTGTTACACAGGCTGGAGTGCAGTGGCATCACAATAGCTCACTGCAACCTCCAACTCCTAGGCTAAAGTGAAATTCCCACCTCAGACTCCCAAATAGCTGGGGACTGTAGGTGAATGCCACCACATGTGGCTAATTTTTAAAATATTTTGTAGAGTCAGGATCTCGCTATGTCATCCAGGCTGGTCTTGAACTCCTGGCCTCAAAGCAATTCTCCTACCTTGGCCTCCCAAAATGCTGAGATTACAGATGTACCACTGTGCCTGGCCAAGTTTTTATTTTAAAATAGAAACACATTAAAAAGCAAGTCTCATCAGCTTAGTAACTATTAATGGCTTTGCAAAACACAATTCAATATTTTAAATCACATAAAAAAACTGGTATCAATTCAAGGATTTCTAAATACTTTTAGTCATAAGAATAAAAAAGAAGAAACTAGACCATGCCCGTAGCTCAGTGGCTGGGGTGCTGGCCACATACATTTAGGCTGGTGGGTTTGAACCTGGCCCGGGCCTGCTAACCAACAATGACAACTACAATAAAAAAATAGCCAGGCCATGTGGTGGGCACCTGTAGTCCCACTTACTTGGGAGGCTGAGGCAAGAGAATTGCTTAAGCCCAAGAGTTTGAGGTTTCTGTGAGCTGTGATGCCATGGCACTGTATCCAGGAGGACAGCTTGAGACTCAGTCTCAATTAAAAAAAAAAAAAAGAAACTAATATCTTCTAAATCATTTTTGTGAAAACATTTCACATTGTATAAAACCAGCACATTGTACCCCATGATTGCATTAATGTACACAGCTATGATTTAACAAATAAAATATAAAAAAATAAGCAAATCATTTTTGTGATACTGTCATATCTGGTAAAATATTTTCTGTGTACTCTGATTTTAAAACTTGGCTCAGGGCTTGGGACCTGTAGCACAGTCGTTACGGTGCTGGCCACATGCACCGAGGCTAGCAGGTTCAAACCCAGCCCAGGCCTGCTAAACAACATTGACAACTGCAACAAAAAAATAGCTGGGCATTGAGGCGGGCACCTATAGTCCCAGCTACTTGGGAGGTTGAGGGAAGAGAATTGCTTAAGCCCGAGAGTTTGAGGTTGCTGTGAGCTGTGATGCCACAGCACTCTACCCAGGGCAACATAGTGAGAGTCTGTCTCAAAGAAGAAAAATACTTAGCTCAGAAGTGTCTTTGACAAATTCTAAATGTAGAAGAGCTAAGAAAGCCAGTTTTAAAAATTAAATTTTTAATATCATTTCTCCTTTACTAAATATAAAATACCAGGAAAAAAGTTTCATCTATTTACCTCGGTAATTGGCTGCCCCTGATGTGTCAAATCCAGTTCTTGAGGACGTGTTACTTTATCAATATCCAAAGAGTCCATGCTGGAAGCTGCAGAGGTGATGCTAGAACGGGAGGAGTTACTAATAGAGCGTACGTCAGCATCACTCACTGTGCCTGCCGATGCGGTTCTTCGGTGCTGATTAGTTACTACAGATTTAGTATCTTCTAGCACAGACTGCTGAGCAGCCTCATCCATGCTCAAGGAGGCTTGTTCTAATTGTGCAGTGATGTCATCCAGGGAGTAGTTGGCATGGGAAGGTTTAGTTATTCGATTAGATGAAAAAGATGATCCTTTCCAGGTGCCATGTTTTGATGTGTGTCGGCTAGCAGGTAATTTCTGAGTAGCTTTCGTTTCTGTGATTTGTCGTTTACTATTTCCTGAGCCAATACTGCTAAGCTCCTGCTCTATAGAGCAAAGATCGGCCATTAGGGCATCCAGATCCACAGTCTCTCCCTGATTCAGAGCTTCTGCAATGAACACACATAATGTTTCTAGAACACACTTCATCAGAATTTGCACATTCTATTATAAACCAGTTGATAAATGTAGGTGATAAAGCAAAAGAATTTACCCCATTGAATCTAAAGCCAGTCAAATAAAGTATTTCTAATAGTTTTTTGGTTTTCAGTCCAAAAGAAATTAAAAAAAAAAAAAAAAAAAGACTCGGCACCCTTAGCTCAGTGAGTAGGGTGTCAGACACATACACTGAGGCTGGGAGTTCGAGCCCAGTCCGAGACTGCTAAACAACAATGACAACTGCAATAAAAAAATAGGTGGCAGTTGTGGTGGTTTGCCTATAGTCCCAGCTATAGGCAACCACCACATAGTTGCCTATAGGGAGGGTGAGGCAAAAGAATTACTTAAGCCAAGAGTTTGAGGTTGCTGTGAGCTGTGATGCCACAGAACTCTACCAAGCGCAACATAGTGAGACTATCTCAAAAAAAAAAAAAAAAAAGAAAAAAAGAAAAAAGAAAAAGATTGATAGTAATCAGAAGAAATTAAAATTATGAGTTCAAAGACAAAATTACTACAAAAATCTTACATTGTTTCATGATTTTATTTTATTTTTTTTTTGAGACAGATTTTCACTTTGTCACCCTCAGTAGAGTGCCATGGCATCATGACCTCAAACTCCCAGGCTCAAGCAATTCTCTTGCCTCAGCCTAAAGAGTAGCTGGGACTACAGGCGCCCACCACAACGGCGGCTTTTTTTTTAGAGGTGGGGTCTCACTCTTTCTCAGGCTGGTCTTGAATCTGTGAGCTCAGGCAATTCACCCACCTTGGCCTCCCAGAGTGCTGGGATTACAGGCGTGAGCCACCGCACCTGGCCTGTTTCATGGTATTAATTACATTCTTCCATGTAACTTTTTATCAGAGGCTTTAGTAAGTTAAGATAATCAGTGCTCTGATAGAGATATATTAAAATACTAAAAGAGCTGAGGACATAAAAGAGAAGTCAAAAGTCTAGGAAATTACAGATTGATAATTCAATTTCAAGCACCATAAAGTTGACTAGGTGGAGTACACTAAATAAAGGCCATAGGAACTGATTTTAAAATTACAAGTAATTTCACTGGACTTCAGTGTGAAAAGAATAATTCAGTAGTTTGCCATGGAGTTCCTGTGAACTTTTGTTAATTACTAATAAATCAACTAGAAAATTATTTATGTTCCAGTTTGCTTTTTTCTGTGATAATCATTATATAACACACAGATCAAAACTGAAGTTATGGGGCTCAGTGCCTGTAACTCAGCAGCTAGGGCACCAGCCACATATACCAGAGCTGGCGGGTTTGAACCCAGCCTAGGCCTGCCAAACAATAATGACAACTACAACCCAAAATAGCTGGGCATTGTGGCAGGTGTCTGTAGTCCCAGCTACTTGGGAGGCCGCGGCAAGAAAATCACTTAAACCCAAGAGTTTGAGGTTGCTGTGAGCTGTGACGCCACTGTACTCTACTGAGGGTGACATAGTGACACTGTCTCAAAAGAATAAAAACAAACAATAAAAAACAACTAAAGTTATGAGTTTAGTTTTTATATTTAAAATTGTAGTTGCATTGCTCTTATGTTATGTAACTATCATATTATCTTACATTTCATTTCTAACTACATCTTACCATTCAAGTTGTATATGGAGAAACGATAAGAAAAATTGGCCATGTTTGTTTCCTGGCGAAGAGGAGATCTTTTTACTGGTTCCATGGGCTTGTCAGAATCCAAACTCTTCAAAAATGAAAGTTCAATAAGTTATATTCAATTCAGGTTTCAATTATATAAAAAGATGAATAAAGTTTGTTCATGATTGCCACATAATAATTAGGAAAACCAAAGTTCTAAGCAATAGCTTTGCCTGCCCTTAAGTATAATTGGTTTTCACACTATTATTTTGGTTATACTCACTTCAATCTTTAGATATATGCTTATTATTATTATTATTATTTTTTGACCAGAGCCGGTTTTGAACCCACCACCTCTGGTGTATGGGGCCGGCACCCTACTCACTGAGCTACAGGCACCGCCTGATATATGCTTATTTTTAAAGTCACTTGAGATTTGAGACTGTCATAGGTCAGAGTAAATATTTTTTCAAATTTACCTAGTGACTGACCTCATTTGACATAAATTCACTATAAAATAAACTAGGTAGATGAATGTGGATAAGAAATAGGTAAGAATAGATAAGAAATAGAAAGAAACCATGCAGAGAGTTACCGTATATACTCGAGTATATACGGTATGTCCTTTTTTGCCTCAAAGCAATTTTGTTTGTGATCCAGAATACACTCATTCTTTGGCATGAAATACCCTGAAGGTAAGGGACAGTGCTGGATTTTAAATTTATGAAACCAAAGACCTTAACAGAGAACTAGAATTTCAAATATCTTTGTTCTTTTCAAGTCCTATCAGTAAACTATAACTGTAAACACTGATTGTCACAAGGCTAGAATTATAGTATACTTTGGAGTAGGATGACTTCTACGTTATCTCACCAATTTTTTTTTTTTTTTTTTTTTTTGAGATAAAGTCTCGTTTTGTCATCCTTGGTAGACTGCTGTGGTGTCATAGCTCACAGCAACCTCAAACTCCTGGGCCCAAGTCATCCTTCTGCCTGAGCTTCCCAAGAAGCTAGGACTACAGATGAATGCCACCATGCCTGGCTAAATTTTTCAATTTTTTTTTAAGAGACATGGTCTTGTCCTTGTTCTGGCTGGTCTTGAACTCCTGGCCTCAAGCAATCCTCCCAGCTCAGCTTCCCAAAGTGCTAAGATTATAGGTGTGAGTCACCTTGCCTTGCCTGACCATCCTAGTTTTAAAGCTATCAAATGCAGAAGATCCACCACCTCTTTAGTGCCTTATTTCAAAGTTTCACAAAACAGCCAGGAGATTCTCAAACCTAATTCTTCTGCAGCATGTTAAACCTTAAATTTTCTTCTCAATGGAAATGGAGAATAAAAACTAGCTAATGTTTTCTATAAAGTTATTTGAATATAATTGAGGACATACAAAAACCCAATCTATTTACCAGCTCAAATAAACATATAATTATTTGCTGTATCTATGGTGCTGGGGCAACAAGGGAACTAGAAGAAATATTCCTTAGGTCAAGAAACTGGTGATCTAACAGAGTGGCTTTTAACCTTTTTGAAGGAGTTGCTAAGAATTTGATAAAAGCTATGAACTCTCTTCTGGAAAAATGCACATATACACAAAATTTTACAAACTATTTTAGAAGATTCACCAACTATTTAAAACTTAAACTTGATTTACTACAAAATTGAAAATAAACACTGAAAGTTCAATGTAATGACATGAACAAGACACTTGAGATTTTAGCTGCTAACTTAGTAAATCAAATATTTCTAGAAAATTTCCAAAGTATTAAAAAGCAAGATGTTAGGGCTAAGAGAGGTGGCTTACACCTATAATCCTAGCACTTTAGGAGGCTGAGGTAGGAAGAACTGCTTCAGCCCAGGAGTTTGAGACCAGCCTGAGCAATACAGTGATACCCCATATTTATAAAAAATAGAAAATGTAGCCAGGACTGGTGGTGCATTCCTGTAGTCTCAGATACTTATGAGGCTGAGCCAGGAGGACGGCTTGAGCCCAGGAGTTTGAGGTTGCAATGAGCTTTGATGATGCCACTGCACTTTAGCCTGGGCATCAGAGCAAGACCTTGTCTTTAAAAAAAAAAAAAAAAGGTACTAGCAGTGAGTTACACTATGCAATTTTTTTTCTCTCTCTCTAAAAACAGCTTTATATCATGAAAACAATAGCATTAATTAAGTAACCAACTTTTTTTGGTGAGTGGCTATACTATCATTTTCTACTTCTTTTCTCCTCCAGCAAAGAATGTAAGGTCTAGTCATTTTCTCTATGTCAAAAATACTTTATTGAAAGACTAAGAATTAAATGAAAATGGTTTGGCAACTACATACATAAAATATTTCTGACAAAAAATGTTACTTCTTTTTATTAGAGATGAAGGGAATGATCCCTATGAAATCCCAGTAGGGTTTGCAAACACCTTCCCCAAAAGTCATTATTAATAGGTTACGGCCATAAAGATGTCTGCCTTTCAAAATAATCTAGCAAGAGTTACATGAAAAGTTTACCAGTTTCAATTCTAGACTGCTACAGAAACAACCTAATACGTTAACTTTCTACCTTACGCACAGTATTTTTCCATTGTTTAAGGAAATCTCATACTTAAGCAATTTTACAGAAATCTTCTTCCTAGAGATATTATGTAAAGGTAGGGGACAAGTTTTGTTCTAACATGAAGTCAAACTTATATAAACCTAGCCATCTTTATATACTGAATACAATACATTAACTGAGGCAGTAGCCACAATATCCTTTTATTCTATAACGTGTCCTAGTTTAGAGTATAAAGTCCTTTAAAAAGAAAAAAAATACAAGATCCAAGAAAGCAAAAAAAAAAAAAAGCTGCAATGTTTTAAAATGCAAACCAGAATACAACTTTGTCAGTATTCTAGGATCATGTTATAGAAAATATTTACATGTGAAGAAATTATGTTGTAAAAACGTATTCAAATTTACTAAGTTATAGAATAGAGTTCCCTAAAATTTACATTTTAAATTTAGGCCTTAAAACTTTTTAGATAGTAGGTTAGTGCCTGCGGCTTAAAGGAGTAGGGCACCAGCCCCATATTCCAGGGGTGGCGGGTTCAAACCAAGCCCTGGCCAGTAACTGCAAACAAACAAACAAACAAATAAAAACAAAAAACTTTTTAGATAGTAATCTTAAATTTATTAAACAGATACTAAGTAATCCCTCTTGATGAACCTTGATGAGCCTCTCTCATAAGTATTTCTTTTAAAACATCTGTAAAGTAACTATAGAAGATAGCATCTTCTATTCTCAAGTGACTATAAATTTACCTATTAATATTGTGAACACTTTTTCTTTCTAGCAGTTATTTTAAAATTTAACTTACAGCCACACTGTCATGTCTGCACATTAAACTTTTAACACAGTGATGACTATAAATCTTCAACCGGTTTCTGAAGCACTACTTCTAACCTGAGTGAGTTTGTCTAGTTCTCCAAGCCAGGCTCCAAACATTTTGTCAAGGTCCTGATCTTCTTTGTCACTGTCTTCTTCAGCACCATGGTCAATTTCTTCATCGGATAACTGCTCCATCTAAAATACAGACATTTATGTAGAATGGATAGTTTAACTTATAAAAATTATGCAATATATGCTCTGATATGTATTGTAATTATCTTTAAAACTAGAAGTACTATAAAAAGAAAATTATAAGTCATTAATGGAAATGGAGACACTGTTAACAAGTGAGCAGAAATGAGGAATAAAGTCTCAAATTTTTAGAGAATTGGGGGGGAAAAAAAGCAAACTGTATCAGATTAGTAACAATACTAAAAAAATTACAGAGCCCTCCCTTAATGAGTAGAGGACAAAACAGTAGCTTGGTTCTTTCCACTAAGTGATCCTGTTAATACCCAAACACCACAAAGAAATAACTGAAAAAGACTTTAGTCCAGCAAATTATTATCCAGTTTATATGTATTTCTTTGTATCTAAAGTCCAAAAAGTATTTAATAGAAAACTTGTCCAGACAATTTTTTTTTTTTGAGACTGAGTTTCACTTTGTCACTTGAGTAGAGAGCCATAGCACGTCACAGCTCACAGCAATTTTTCCTCCAGTGTGGTCTACTGAACTGGCTCCTCCTCTTATCCTACCCTGTTTTGTCTTCTTCCTCTACCTTATCCACTACCTTATCAATTTCTACAAAAATCCAAGGAGACAAAAAGAATTGAAAACTTTTAATTCCTATGTAAAATTTTCTGGATGTGGTGACTGTTCAAATGTAAAAGCTCTTGAAGAAATTGTTTTCCTTCTCATTAATAAAATAATGTGACATCTGACACAGAACATGCATTTTTGTTTTGTAAAGATAGGAGAAAAAATTACATAAGATCAATGAGTGATTGATTTGATTAAGATAAAGTATTTCAATATTCAAAGTTCTGAGAAATCTTTAAATAAAGAGTAGCTTTGCTGAAAACAACATATTCCAAATAAAATTATAGTCAGATTGTTTGGACTTGGAATTTGTCTCAAGTAAGCAAACTGTTATAACCCTTGGTTTAAGAGTTATGGTAGATATTTTATATTTCTTAGTATCATAGTTACTGACTAAAATCCAATAAAATTTTATTTCTAAAAGAAAAACCAACATATTCCAAATTTGACCATAAATCCTTTGCCTTCAACTTCTGTCCCACAGACACAATGAGTATCATCACCATATGTTATATTAAACACTCCTGATTCACATTTCTAAAACGAATTTGATTCCAGTGCATCTAGGCAATATTTGGAATATAACTTGTCTGTTGGTTTAAAGAATTCCTCAGAGATTATATGGTACATGGGCATCCCATTAGAAAAGATATCTTTAATCTCAAGTAACAACTTGATGGTATAGATGTCCCCTGGTTTAAATGAGGCCCTTTCAAAAGTTAGGTGTCTCCAATGTAATAGTGTTACGAGGGAGGCCTTTAAGAAGTGATTAGACCATGAGGCCATTATTTTTGGTAGAGACAGAGTCTCACTTTACCACCCTCGGTAGAGTGCCATGACGTCACAGGACTCACAGCAACCTCCAGCTCTTGGGCTTCCGCGATTCTCCTGCCTCAGCCTCCTGAGCAGTTGGGACTACAGGCACCTGGCACAACGCCCAGCTATTTTTTTGTTGTAGTTCGGCTGGGGCTGGGTTTGAACCCACCACCCTCGGTATATGGGGCTGGCGCCCTACTCACTGAGCCACAGGTGCCACCCGAGAACCACTGCTTTAAGGGAAATAATTTTCTAACGCCTAATACTGGAAAGAACCACAACTCATCAATATCTCTTATAGAAACTGATGATTTCTGTTTTTACATCTGTTTCTAACTATGTATAAATTAGGACCTTCTCTGGCAAGTGGAGACTGAATTCACTAATCTTCCAGTTCACAACTTTGGCTCGTAAAGAAATTTAGTTTTTATAATTGATTTACAACATTATTTCTAAGACTTTTTATTCATTACCAAATAATTTACAGATAAATCCCAATAGAAGCCTGATATCAGAATTCATTTAGTGATCTACTTAAGAAAAACATAAAACATTAGCTTAAAGAAAAACCCCATCTAAGTGACTTACTCAAATAACAGTTGCTAGTTTGAGAACACTTAGGAGTTATAACCAGTCTTCATGAGAGTCAATAAACAACAGAATCCAGAATGTTAACAATTTCCTCTTCTTCCCTAATTTTTTTTATAGTGAGAGTATGCAATCATATTTATTTTTGCATAAAGAGGTTGCCAGATTTCGGGAGGAAGGGCCCCACAAGATCAGAGAAAACTGGCCATATTGAAGAACTAATAGACAAGATTTGTCATTTAATAACTTTTTAAAAAACGTTTTGAAATTATGTGAACATATTACCTGTTTTAAACATTTATAACATTAAATGGGCCATTTGCAATCGGTATGAGACAAACATGTAAAACTACGAATTCATGATAGAATAACTGGACTGAAACTGCCCTTGATTTTATTATGTACCTTGAAGATTTAAAGTCAGAATTTGAGAATGAGGAGTCTCAGATGAATAGGTTCATCTAACTGATGCAAATTGATACTTGATTTCACATTTACTTCATAACTTTTTCAGACAAAAAAAAATACATGTTCATTGTGAAAAATTAGAATATATCAAAAAGTAAAAAGAAAATAAAAATCACCTGCAATTATATCATTAAGGGTTAAAAAAAGTATTGGTGTATATACTTCTGGTCTTTTCTAAGTAATACCTTTATGCTACATGTATGTATGGTTTAAAGGCAACAGTGACTATAAATTTCTAAATCCAGTTTCTCTTACTGAAAGAGAAATAACAATTCCTAATTTCCATATGGGCATAAGGTTAGGCATTTCATGGGCATTCTCCCTTCACCCCAACCCTATGGAATGGGTAGACATTTCCACCACTGTATAAGGAAGGTAGCTAAAGATCTAAGAACTTATTACTATCCCAAAGGCTCACAGCTATTATGTAGTAAAACCAACTTCAAAACCTGATCTATCATAAAACCCTGAGTTTTTCCACATACCATAATGCTGCTCCACCACCAACTTTTTAAAAAAACATAGTGTATAATCCCTTGTATGACTAGATTATGCTACTACATTGCATCAAATGACAGAAATGGGAAAGTCACATACAACTCGCCTTAAGCAAAAACCAAAAAGACTATTTGACTTTTCTGTGGTTTGAAAGTAGAATACATAGTATTTTTTGCAAGAGGGTCCTGTCACCACCATCTTCATTGTTGAAAGGAAAGCCAATACTACTAGAAGAAATTTATGCCATCAAAATAACTTAATAATGAATGGGAAAGCATTTAAATACAATTTCTTTTTTCTTTTCTTTTTTTTTTTTTTTAGCAGTGTTTTGATAAATACAATTTCTTTTCTTTTCTTTTCTTTTTTTTTTTAAAATACAATTTCTTTAGGCATTTATGAAACTGTACATTGCCTGGATGTTAGTTCAGTTTTGCTTTTGAATTGATGAACCTTTTCAGCTAGTTCTGGGAAACCTGCATGGCCGAGCTCTTTATACAGGTGCTTGGCCAGGTCAGCCTGAGTCATCAGGGCTCCATGCAGATGAGCCAGATGAGCAGGGCCTGGTGACCATGTTCATGGAAGCTTTCAGCTCCTGACCACTGTGCCTCAATGGCTCTGATATGGTCATTCGTAAAGTTCCATGAATGTGCCAGCCTGTGTCACTCACTGGCCTTCAGCTGATGGTAAGCCAGGGGGTCCTGGCTTGCACATGTGCCTGGTCTCCAGACTGTGATCTTGCTTGGAAGTCAGAGTAAAGCGTGTTGATATGTCCCTGACACTCACGATGCTTCTCTTTCCAGGCATAGTACCTCTCCACTTTAATGAGCATGTCCACGACAAGGCTGTGGTTGCTCCTGGAGGCCACAGCCAGGGCAGTCCTACCTTGCTTATCAACAACCTTCAAGTCATAGCCTGCCTTCAGCAGAGTTTCCACCAGTTCCACATTTCCAAGATCAGCAGCTATATGCAGAGGGGTTTGTTGTCTCTGATTTAAGATGTCAGTATCATGCTGGGCACTTAAACTGTTTACAACTGTGATATGGTTGTTGATAACAGCTAAATGAAGGGGGGACTCCTTAGGTCAGCCTCCAGACTCCTTGCTCCCTCATTCCCTCCAGTTGCCACTGGCCCTGAAGGCAAGAGACAAAGAGAAGACAGGCTTCCAGCAGTGGAGAAGGCAGGAAGATGGGGAAGCTCCAGTAGAAGGATCAGTGTAGGAGAAAGGGGTGAGAGGGTGCCCGGTGCAGAGAAGAGAGGGGAGTGATGAGGAGACATACAGGTATGAAGGAGGGGGGTACTATGGGCAGAACAGGAGTGGAACTGAGAGCAGAACCTTTTCCCTAATCTTTAAAACTAAACACATGGGAATAACCCAGAAGCTAAAACATTCTAGAAGGAATTCTGCTTTGAGATAGTGACACTTAGTTGCATTTTATATCTCTAAATACATTAAAAACAGCTGGGCCTACAGTACTGCTATCCAGCAGATACTGCCATGTAACTTTTGGCAGAGACTGCAGCTTCAATAACTTTAATGAGTACTTTAGGTAACAATAAGTAAGACACTGCATTTATGATGACTCTATTCTCCACAGTAAAAATCTAGTCACATGACCATATTTATCCAGGTGACTTGTCATAGGGAAAATGTGTGATGAATGAACATAACACACAGTACAAGGAAGTTATATTGAAAAAGGACAGGAAGAGAACATTAGTCAGAGACCTCTATGAACCAGACATTGTGATTTGTAGGTATAATATCATTCCCATTTTATAAATAAAGAAATCAGATCAGAGAGGTTAGTGAATTCTAGGTATTCTTGGAGAAGAACTGAGGACAGCATTGCAGGTCCCCTGCTTCAAACAACATCTACAATTTCAGTCGCTTTATAGATGGGGCTTCCATGTAAGATTCATTTATACCAAGAGTTTAAAAAAAGAAGGGGGTTAAGCTTGAGGCAGGTGGATTGCTTGAGCTCAGGAGTTCCAGACCAGCCTGCGCAAGAGTGAGACGCCATCTCTGATCAAAAAAAAAAAACAAAAACAGAAAAACAGCTCCGCACCTGTGGCTCAAGCTGCTAAGGTGCCAGCCACATACACCTGAGCTGGTGGGTTCGAATCCAGCCCGGGCCCACCAAACAATGACGTCTGCAACCAAAAAATAGCCAGGCATTGTGGCAGGCGCCTGTAGTCCCAGCTACTTGGGAGGCAGAGGCAGGAGAATTGCTTGAGCCCAGGAGGTGGAGGTTGCTGTGAGCTGTGATGCCACAGCACTCTACCCAGGGCAATAGCTTGAGGCTCTGTCTCAAGTAAGAAAAAAAAAAAAAAATAGAAAAACTACCTGGGCATGGGGACACATGCCTATAGTCCCAGCTACAGGGGAGGCTGAGGCAAGATGATCACACAAGCCCAGGTTGTTGTGAGCTATGATGTCACAGCACTCTACCCAGGGCAGAGTGACTCTGTCTTTGAAAAAAAAAAAAAAATAATAAGGTTTAAATCCTACGCTTCCCTTTTGAGCACAAACTATAATTGTCCATAGAAATTCTACACTGGGAAAAATAAAACAGGAAAACAATTTTACAAGTCAAATATAAAAGTTCAAAATGAAGAATGAACATTTAAATTATCATGGAGCCAAAAAGAACTACAGTCACACACTGCATAGTCACATTTTGGTCAATAGTGAATTGCATATAGTTATAGTATCCTATAACTATTTTTACTACATCTTTTCTACGTTTAGATACACAAATACATACCATTGTACTAGGACTGCTTACAGTATTCAGTATAGTAACATGGTGCACAAGTTTGTAGCCTAGGAATAATATGCTGTACCATACAGCCTAGGTGCATAGTAGGCTATCACATCTAGGTTTGTCTAAGTACACTCTATGATGCTCCCAGATATTGCCTAAAGACACATTTCTCAGAACAGATCTCCATTATTAAGTGACACATGAGTAAACTATACAGCAAAATCTAGTGTGTTCTGCGAGTTTTTTTCTACTATTCAAGCAAAGTATTGGGGTTAAAAAAATCCCTTTAGGGCAGTGCTTGTGGTTCAAAGGAGTAGGGAGCTGGCCCCATCTACGGAGGTGGTAGGTTCAAACCTGGCCCCGGCCAAAAACTGCAAAAAAAAAAAAAAAAAAAAAAATTCCTTTAAATATTTTCTTTCCTTTTTTTTTCTTTTTTTTGAGACAGAGTGTTCCTATGTCATCCTCGGTAGAGTGCTATGGCATCACGGCTCACAGCAACTTCAAACTCTTGGGCTTAAACGATTCTCTTGCCTCAGCCTCCCAAGTAGCTGGGACTATAGGGACCTGTCACAATGCCTGGCTTTTTTTTTTTTTTTTTGATTGTAGGTGTTGTTGTTTGGCAGGCCAGGGCAGGGTTCGAAACCAGCAGCTCTGGTATATGTGGCAGGTGCCCTAGCTGCTAAGCTACAGGCGCTGAGCCTAAATATTTTCATTAATAGTTTTGCTTTTATAATACCTAGAGGAGTACAGATTCATGTCAAGGAAAATATAGTTAGGGAACAATGACAGAGCCATCAAAGCCAGCAAATCTAGTAAGGAAATTCATTCTTACTTGCCACATCCCACCCATTCTAAAAATTACTTGTAACTGTGATATAGCACCAAATAAATCATAGCCCTAAACCTGAATTTTCCCAACATAATGACCCTACTAGAAATTGTAACATAATAATCCAACTATCAACTATACCTCCAAGGGGGAAAAAAATGAGGGAACAGAAAACAAAATTTATAAATCATGTTTTTAAAGTAATTTAGAAATTACTACTTTATATGTGTGTTGGGGGATATTAAAGTTTTTACTTAAATTTCATGCTCCATTACACATAAGAAAAACTGTGTCCTAAAAGAGTAAATGCACCCTACCTTTTACAAAGAAAGTTTATGCCTCAAAGTAAAGAACTATTGAAGACAGAGTAAAATCAAAAGTCATTAGCAGGCTGACAAAGCCCTGTGCAATTTTAGCCTTTAGGGCCCTCTCTTCCCACGCTCTCCACCCCCACCCCAGCAACACTGTCTTGACAGCTAATCCTTGAAATACATAGACTTGTTCCAATCTCTAGTATTTACAATGCCATAACCTCTGCCTGGGACTCTCTCTTCCAGGTATCTATATGGCTCACTCATTCAGGTCTTTGCTTAAATAACCATCCTATAAAAGAGCACAGAATCCCTGTTACTGTCTGTCTCTCGTACAATTTTTTCTTCATAGCATCTATCACCATCTATTATGCTTATCACTGTTCTTCTTCCACTAGAAGGCTCATTGAGAGAAAAGGCTTTGGTTTCCTTCTCTATCTACAATGCTTAGAATGGTACCTGGCTCATAGCAGGTTGCATTAAATATCTGCTGAATGAATGAGTATCCAACTGTGTGTGTGTACCCATATATGTAAAAAAAGATGAAGACAAATCAACCTAAGTATAATAACATACTAAAATAACACTAATAGATGCACTGTCTCAGAACCAGGTGCTTTATAAAGAACTTAACATATAATCTCACACTAACCCTTTAAGATAGTTATTCCTTATTTATGAAGGAAGAAAATTAGGCTAAGAGAGATTAGGTAACTTTCCAAAGGCTCACATCTAATGGCAATTGTAGAATTTGAACCCAAATGTGTGACTTAGTCTATTATTAAAACTGGTTTTCAAAGTCTCTACCAAAGAGGTGCTTTTACTGGTTGTCATGTAAATAGAGGAGTTTGAGAAGGGTACGCTAAAAAAACCCTTTTATTTATTCATTCAACAAATATTTACTGAGCAGCTACCACATGCAAGGTGCTATTCTAGGTGCTAAGAACAGAGCAGTGAAACAAGTCAGATAAAGTCCCTTTCCTAAAAGATTCAGTCTATTTGCATAAAGAACGAAGAAGAGTCAGCTACCAAAGATCTAGGGGAAGAATGGACAGAGGAAACAAAAAAGCAAAGACCGTGGTAGGAATAAGCCAAATATTTAATAGAAAAAAAAAACTATTCTATGTTTGGAACACAGTGACCTAGTGAAAGGATCTGAAGCCAGAGAGGTAGACAGGGAACAGAGCCTCAATGGCCTAGTAAGCTGCTAGGATTTTATTCTAAGCCTGAGTCCTTTCTGTATTCTAGTATAAGCAGGGTCTTGGTATAATGGCATTAATACTATTTAGAAGATCATTCATGGGGTATGGTTGGCACACATAGTAATAATTTAAAAAAAAAAAAAAGATCATTCAAACCACTGTGTCGTAAACAGACTGTAGTTGAGGCCTTTACAATTTCTTACTTAGGCTAATGCAATAGCCTACTTGGTCTTTTTCTAGTCTAGGTAAGAAACAAAGGCCTCAGTCAACTATATTGATTGATATGAATAATGGAAGTGAAAGAAATGATGACGATGGCAGCTAATATTTATTCGGTAAATACACATCAGGCATTATTCCAAGTTTAGTTACAACTGCTTAGTTAGTTAAATAGTTACAACTATTTAAATTGCACACGAACTTTATGGCCACCCTGTGTGTATATATATTTATATAATCACTTAATCCTTAACAGAGATGGTACACTGTTTGCCTAAGGCCATGACTATAGAGCCAAACAGTTAGCCCCTGCTCCTAACCATTCTATAATACTGTCTCTCTGTGAGATGAAATGGAAGTATGTTGCCAAATTTTTCTGTAGTAAAGCCAAAAGAACTTAATGAAAAACTGAATGGATGGGGATGAAATAAAGAGAAATCAAGGGTAATTCACAGATTTCTGGTTTTGGGAACTGAATGGGTGCTGATGATGTTTGCTAGTGAGAAGCAGGCTAGGGAAAGGGATAGATTCTGTTTTTAAGATAGAGATGCCTAGCAAACCTCCAACCAGAAAATCAACAAAGAAGGGGTAAGGACTCAGCAAATGAGAAGGGTTTAACCTGAATATTATTTTTAAACCACATTCATTACAGAAAAATCATAGAACATAACTAATAATAATTAAAATACTTTAAGCTAATTAATGCCTATTTTATTCATAAAATAAAAATAGAAATAATGGGAAAATGAACTACTATTGCTTATGTAATAAGTATATAAACCAACCAGCTTATATACTGGTTGGTTTCATTTCACTGAGAACAGTGAATAATTGTGTCCAATTATTACAGGTTAAAACTTGTATGTAGTAAGTTCCATTACACATAAAGAAACTATTTAGTATACCTTAGTACAGAACAATATTATTCCTGCTAAATTTTCCATGAAATTATTTATTTCAAATAATAATTATTGAAAAATAACTATTTTCCTTACTAATCTTCCTCTCAGGAGATATTTTGGTTTGCTATTCAGTTTCCCCATTGTGAGACTGGAATGGTGATTCTTTACCAAGAAGGCTAGGCTTAGTCTAAGGTTTAAGAATTTGGTTAAATATATTACATGTAGGGCAAATTACAAAGAACAAAGGAAAAGGTGTATATTTGTGAGAATGTCATGAGATTGACTAAAAATAAAAGGGAAGAATAAGACTTAAAAGAGAAAGACTAAGGTGCAACCTTGAAAGGCAAGCCTCCCCCTCCCCCGTAGTCAACTGAATTACTAAATTCCTTTTTTTTTTTTTTGAGATAGAGTCTCACTTTTTTGCCCTTGGTAGAGTGCTGTGACATCACAGCTCACAGCAACCTCTGGCTCTTGGGCTCAGGCGATCCTCCTGCCTCAGCCTCCTGAGTAGCTGGGACCACAGGAACTCGCCATAACACCTGGCTATTTTTTGTTGCAGTTTGGCCAGGGCCAGGTTCAAACCCACCACTCTCAGTATATGGGGCCGATGCCCTACTCACTGAGCTACAGGCAGCTCCTGGCAACTGAATTCTTAAACTTAAAAGTTAAAGGGGAAGGAGCAGAAATGGCATTTTAGTCAGAGAACATGATGACTGTACTAAGAGTTTTTAGAGCAGGGAATAAGTACAGATAAGGAAACTGAAGTCCTGAGAGGAAATACAACTTCCATAAGTCACATGCTTACAGAGTGGTGAGAAAAACACATGGCATACAGTTAGGGTGCATTATTACTGAGCTCTTTTCGTCTCTCTAATAATTCAAAAGGAATTGTTTTGCTTTATTTTTATTTATTATTATTTTTTTTTTTTGCAAAAATAAGCAAGCTGGGCATGCTGGCATGTGCCTATAGTCTCAGCTACTCCAGAGGATGAAGCAGGAGGATTGTTTGAGCCTAGAGGTCCAGGCTGCATGACTTGTGACACTGTATGCCAGAGAGAGACCTTGTCTCTTTAACAATAAACTATAAACATATACATACACACACACACACTTAAAAACCACATGAAAGCTCTCAAAACACAGGAGAGTTGCCATGAGAACAAGAGTGGGGAGACTTTTCATGTTGGAAGGCTGCATTAATTCAGCTTTAATCAAGGTCACATTCAAGAAACTTCAATTACATACACTTAAAAATGTACATTTTTTAAAAATCATTTCTTGACAGCTCAATCAATTCCATCTGTAATTCTTTAGGTGGCTTGGTGATATCAATTAGGTGAGGCTGAAATGCTGATTTGAGTATGATGTCCTGATTTTCAAAGTCAGTGAACCTATTATCGTAATTCTCCGCTAGGTCTTCAAATGATTCACATACTCATATATCATGATGCTTATCAATGACCTTTGCTAATTGGGAAAAGTGTTCACCTGAAACGTCCTCTTGAAGAAGAAATGTTTTGAGAAGCCTTTTTTTTTTTTTTTTTTTTAATACTTGGATTTTTTGGCCATGTATCATTTATAGACTTAATTTTGCCTTGCAAAGAAATATTCAAGTCATTTTGATTTGACATATCATACAGAAATGCTGCATTTCTATAGAAATCTTCCTTCAGTAGTAATTCACACTGCTGATTCTGTTCTTCATAAACTTTATATGTTCTAACAGAGATAAAATTTTGTTCAACGTTAGCGTACTACAAAACTAATGATGCTGTGTTGCATGTGCTTCAGCAAGGAGATTTTGGGGATGGCAAGATGTAATGAAAAGAAAGGAGAGCATCTGAATCTGTTAATACTATTTTTTAATCTATGCAATAAACCCTTCCTGTTTTCCTGTCATGCATGGAAAGTGCACTGTCTGTACATACCCTCATTAAATTTACCAAATTTGGTCCAACTTCAAGACATTTATCTTTGAAGTTGTTGAAGATACCTATTCTCTGTGTTCTTTTCACAAGAGTGCTGAAAGCAAGTAACTCTTCCGAGCCAAGAAAAATCTTGTTATGACTCTAATAAAGTGTAAAACTTGTGCCATGTCAGTAGCATCAATTACTTCATCCAAAGCTATTAAATAATATACATTTTTCCTTTTGACCATTGCAGGAAGTTGTTCTGTTAAGTTGAAGACTAAGTCATGCTGCTTATCAGTTATGGTTCTTTGCTTATACTTTGAAATGTTATCTAGGTCTTAGCATCCCATAATTTTGACAATGTGTTCTTTCACAATTTCTTTATCACTGAATAGACTTCCCTTTTCCCCTCGATATGTAAGGTATTTTATAAGTTCTTTCAGTGGCATTATTTCCAGGTCTTATTGCTGCTTGAAAGAACTAACTTTGCTTTTGCTTTTCATCTTTTAATTTCTGCAATACAACCTTTCCTGCCTTCCCTTATCTGTGGTCCTTATGAGTGTCATAATGCTAATAATGAGCACTGAATTTAATGCTGATATTGCAGTTATCATAAAGCAGGTAAATCACCTTATCTTTAGCAAAAACAAGATAATATTACTATTCCCAATTCTCATTAAAAAATATCTATTTTCTTCCTTCACTGTTCTCTTGGTTTTCTCTGACATGATGGACTATTAAGCAGACATAATTAAAAAAACACTGCTAAGCTGTGTAAATATTCAGAAATTCCACTTCAAACAGAAAGATAGTACACCACTGTCAAAAGCTGATAACAGACAAGTAAACTGGACCCCGCTCTCACCAAACAGTCTTGTATGGTAGTGGCACAAGTCAGGCAGAGGAAGTTAGAACTAAATCATGAAAATAGCACCCATCAATTTAGCCACTAAAGTTCTAATTATGCTGGTCAACTGGGGAGGATTATTTCACTGAAACTTATTTTATTCTTTGGTATTTAAAATACATTCATTTTAAAAATAAAATAAAAATAGAAAAGATGAACAAAAATGTATTAATAAAAATAAAGGGTTTCTTCTGTAAAATTTGGATTCAGTCAAAAGGCCACATTTAAGGACCTAGAAGGCCACATGTGGCATTAAGGCCACAGGTTCGCCACCCCTACACTAGAGCATTTATCTGGGTCTAGTGGGCTCAATGTTCTAATGAGGCAAGAGAAGCTTTAATTTTATTTAACACTTATGGAACACATCTGCTATACATGCCAGACACTGGAGGTAGAACATGACAACTTCTGTCCTCAAGGAACATATAATCTAATAGGGGGCAGACAACGAAAGCAACAATGATGAAACACTGTATTAAGTACTGTAACAGAGGCATGTTAAGTGAATATAATCTAACTCAGTTTGAGAAAAGAGGAAATGGATAATGCTTCAGCAGAGATCTGAAGAAGAAGTGTGTAAAGGAGAGAAGGGCAAGGAAGGGTGTCTGAGGCAGAGGGACCAGTGTATGTGATATAAAGCATATAAAGATCTGAGAAATGAGAAAGTAAGACACGATGAGAAACATAGGGTGTATGGTGTAGACTCATGAAAAATGAGGCTAGAAAGGAGAAAGGGGCAAAATAAGAGCCATACCAAAGACTGCACTTACTTGAAGGGTTTTTCCAATTGTGGTCTGTTGATGACCTGCCTCAAGATTACCTGGGGTAGGCCAGGCATGGTGGTTCCAGCTATAATCCTAGCACTCGAGGAAGCTGGGGTGGGAGGATCCCTTGAGCTCAGGAATTTGAGATTGGCTTGAACAAGAGCAAGACCCTGAGTCTCTATTAACAATAGAAAAATTAGCCAGGCACAGTGGTGTACTCCGGAGGCTGTGGCAGGAGTATTGCTTGAGTCCAAAAGTTTGAGGTTGCAGTGAACTATGATGAAGCCACTGCACTCTCTGTCTCAAGAAAAAAAAAAAAAATTACCTGGGATGTTTCTTTTAAAGTCAGTTTTACTGAACGCTAACTCAAGAGGGTGGGGCATTTTTTAACAAGTTCTTCCAAGGTATTGCTTATACCCACTAAAGTTTAACAGCTATAGTATAAACAACCATATTATGTTACAATCACTGGGGGGACTTGTGAGACAGTAAATAGTATTTTGTGTAATCGCAATTTGGTTAAAGGCAAAACAACATAGAACTAGTACTCCCTATAACCAAAAAGTAGGCAGCCCAAGGGATCCCATAATTAAAATAATCCAGATACTCCTTTTTCATTACTATAGTCCCATGCTGCCTTTCACAATTATTCCATTAGAAATAAACTTTAGTTCTTTATTTTCAGTTATGTTTCAGTAACTTTCTCACAAAAACAATTTTAGAAACACCTTTTATGCTGCTCTGATAATTCTAAAGAAAGACATGCACTACTGGGGGCAAGAGGGTGAAGACTTCCATGCTCAAGGAGAACCCCCAACTGTGCTAGATACAACCACTGCAAAATAAAAGAGGAAGGAAACCTAAATCAGACAAAAGAAAAAAAAAAAAACTCTGCAATTTACTAAAGTACAAAAAGAGGAAGAGGACACATCAAAAGGAGGAGGAAGTCATAGCAGAGAAGGAAAAGAAGAGAAGTAGGACACACATAACGTAAAGTGGAACAAAAACTAGAGGGGATTAACTGCTCATCACACTGGGCAGCAAATGATATCATTTGTAACCTGTCCAATGGAAACTGGGAATTTAATAAATGAACAGTCTTAAAAGTTTTAAAGATGAATTTGCATAAGCTCTTTACAGAATAAAGATATTAACCATGATTTGTGTATAGTAATATTTTTCTCAGGTTTTATCATTTAATTTGGTTAAAAAAAATTTAGATGGTCTTTTCATCTTTTTAAAAGGCATTGTTAATAGTTCTGTTTTTAAAGTTACTAAACATAAAAATTCTTTTCCTGGTGAATTCTTCCACTACTTTTTTTAGTTCAGTAAATTCTTCTCTGTCCAGAAATCAGATATGAAGGAAATAAAAATAAAAATCTCATGACTCCACTCCCCGCAACCTCTTATACAAAAGAGAATGCTTTTGCCTTCATTTTCCCAGGCACCAATGAAGAACCAGCCCCACCGGTCATTCATTAAGGAATTCCTTGCTGCCCTCCCATAAGCAAGGACATGAAAACTGTAACTTTAGGTCTGTAGATTATGTCTAGTCTTAAAACTAAATCTCTTCCAATTTCACTCCAATAATAAATTACAAGTTTATCTTTACAGGTGAAGAAGAGACAAGATAGTAGGGACGCCTACATAACTGATGATTCCTTCACTCTCCCCCTTTTTTTTTGTCCTTTAACATTCGCCTTATCTTATGTAAAATATAGGTTTTCCTGATTCTAACAAGAATGTAACTATTTCGTCTCACCACACACACACACACACACACACACACCCTGTTCTTTTATTTTCCTTCTGTATACCTTTAAATGCTGAAACTAATTTCCTTCAGAAAACAGGCACAGGTTTGTTTGTTTTGCCTGGGCACATCCACAACTTTGGTTTAATAAACCACTGATTGAGATTTTTGCCTCAGTCACTTATTTTGGGTTAATGACTAAATGCTTAAATTATTTATTTATTCATTCTTTCTTTTATGTAAATTATTATATTTTACATATAAATTATTATATAGGTAGCTTAGTTTGCATAATGTAAGGGTGAGAACTTAAATTGATTTTCCCCCAAATTTAAAATTTTCCATCCCTTAGTATTTTTTTCTATTTAGATAATTAGGTGCTATGTACATACCACATTCTTTTTCTGAGGATCCTTTTTGCTTTGTTTTGTTTTGTTTTTGAGACACAGTCTCAAGTTGTTGCTCTGGGTAGAGTGCCATGGCATCATGGCTGACAGCAACCTCCAACTCTTGGGCTCAAGCAATCCTTTTGCCTCAGTTTTTCTATTTTTAGTAGAGATGGGGGTCTCACTTTTTGCTCAGGCTGGTCTCAAACTCGTGAGTTCAAGCAATCCACCCTCCTCAGCATCCCAGGGTGCTAGGATTACAGGTGTGAGCCACCTTGCCTGGCCCAGAGGATCCTTTTCTACTACATCATATCTATACCTTCTGTTCTTAATTTATCAAGCAATGGAGTTAAAGAAAAAAAAAAAAAAGTCAAAAGTTGTCTTTTGCATATCCATCACTTTAGTTTTCTCTACAGATTAGTGTCCTCAACAGAAAGCTCCCAAGTTCTACACAGGATCTAACCTTTCAAAAATACTTTGCTTACAAAGAGCTTAAGCTTTTGTACTATGGAGGTTAAACAGGAAAAAACAAAACAAACAAACAAACAAACAAAAAAACAGAAATAAAATTCACGACTTAAAAGAACATTAATATTACCTATGGAAGAGATGATAGAGATATCCTGGTAAACAAATTCTCTATGAATAAAGGTAATGGCTTATGCATGAAGCAAATTTAAAGAATGCTATGGTCTCCTAAGTGTTGAAAGGGACTGAGAAGAAAGTAATGCGCTATTTATTCAGAGGCTTCACATGACCAAGCCTGAGTTACACGGACACCAGGCAACTTGCATAGATGGTCTGGTTCTCTGGGAGTGAGCTGAAACCTGGTATTCAGTTTTATAAAGTCTGACATGGAATTGAACCTCCATAATAGAGCATATACACTACACTTGGGCTAGCCAAAGAGAAATACTATTTACTTAAATGAAAGAGAAGCACTAGGGGAGATGACTTGCAGCCTTATGCCTTTTCTTTTGTTTAAATCCGGTTCTGACAACCCAGGATCTTAACCCATCCTCTTCATTATCATGTACATAGGAAGCACAAAAACAAACTAGCACTATTTTAACAGATGGTGGAGAATATAATACATGAGAACTTTAAATTAAATTCAAAGGCCATTTTGCTAAGTTAATGTTTTATAAAGCACTTACACACCTTAGAAAAGGAATTTCTTCTACAGGATGATGAACTGTATCTTATCACAATGAGAATAAGCATTCATTTATTTATACTGGATTTTCAAAATGCTACATATTCATAATCTATTAAACCTAAAACAGGAATTCCTTATCTAAAGTGAAAAAATCTTAATTCAATGCTCTACGAAGAAACTCTTGGGCGGTGCCTAAGACTCAGTGGGTAGGGTACCGGCCCCATATACTGAGGGTGGCGGGTTCGAATCAGTCCCCGACCAAACTGCAACAACAAAAAAAATAGATGGGCACTGTGGAGGGCGCCTGTAGTCCCAGCTACTCAGGAGGCTGAGGCAAGAGAATCGCTTAAGCCCAGGACTTGGTGGTTGCTGTGAGCTTTGATGCCACAGCACTCTGCCGAGGGCAATAAAGTGAGACTCTGTCTCTAAAAAAAGTAATAATGATAATAATAATAATAAAAGAAACTCCTAACATTCCTATAAAGAGTTCTAATGACCAATCTTATAATTATTTACACAGCATACCATAAACCACTATCTGAAACCAAAGAGCAGCTAAAAAACACAAAGCACAAAAACTAAAAGATGTAAAATTCTACTGTTTATATTCCAGCTTTTCAACTTCATTTTAAGAATTTTGAGAGAATAAGTTTCTATAGCTGTGCCTGGGGGATCATCTCTGTAAACCCAGCTAGTTGGAAAGCTGGGGTAGGAGGATAACGTAAGCCTAGGAGTTCTAGGCTGCAGTGAGTTATGATCATACCACACTGCACTTCAGCTTAGGTGACAGAGTGAGACCCCATCTCTTCAGAAAGGGGGGAGGGGAGTAGATGAGAAGGAGAAGAAGAAATTTCTATTGTTTCAAGCCACCCAGTGTGTGGCAACTTTTACACAATGAATAATCATGCTCTATATACATACATGTATATGTATATGGTCTGTACAAATAGGGATGCTATTACAGATTCCAAAGATGTTCACCTTGCTCCTTCTGCTCCAAAATTTGGGCCTTTTCTGTTACACTGTTAACACAGGCATACAGTTATCTTTGCAGACAACTGATACTACATGTGTACCTACCAGCTTCAACTGGAAGAGGAGGCTACAATTTCCTTCATTCATAGCTAGGGAAAATTGTCTTGAAAAGCTCACCAAGGAAGCAGGCAGCATTTTTCTCCACTTTTGCCCTATTCCCCTATCACAGAGTCAAGTTCCCTGGCAAGAAATCCAATCCTCAGGACAACCAATGCTTTAAGGGAAAAGGGAGTGCAAGGTAACTGCAGCTTGCCTTTTAGAAGCCATGTGGATTCGATTTTGAATTAGCAATATAAACTCAAGGTTTTAAACAGATAAAGGGAAGAACAGAAATAAAGATAAAAGGAAGTATATATACATTTGTCAGTATGTCCACTGAAAGGACCTACTGGCAGTGACACCCCAGTAACAATTAGCACACTTAGTACCTGAATTTTGGTTTCTAAATACTGTATATACTCTACACAAAAACTGGGAATTAATGGAATGATAATCAGTACTAAGACGAGGGGAAAAAAAAGTGAGCCCCTAGAACAGCGGGTTGCAACCCCTTTTAACAACAAAATACATTGCGGCAATAGAAAGGTTGAGAACCACTGCCATAGAACCTCATCTTGTGGTAAAAAGTGCTCAATTAATAATGGGCACATGTCAAATGAACACAGGAGCCAGTCTGAAGGGGATCTGAGGGCCTAACTGGAACAATTTAAATATTGAAATAAATTATGACAGAGCAAATAACCCAGTGAACAAAATCATACTAAATTAAGATATATGGGAAAGAAAATTTGTCCATATTATAGAATGCCAACAAATTAATGTAAAAGAAATGACAGGAAAATGACCATTTTGCAACCATTGTCATAATTTTAAAAAACCAAGTTACTAGTTTTAAAAAAAATCATAGCAAGAATCACCAGCAGGTGCTAAAACTAGAGGGTAAAATTTTTGTGCTTTTAAATAAGAGATGTGTCTTGCTCTTTTACCCAGGCTGCAGTGCAGTGGCAAGATCATAGCTCACTGTAATTGTGAACTCCTGATCTCAAGTGATCTTCCTACTTCAGTCTCCCAAGTAGCTAAGACTACAGGTACATGCTACCATGCTGGACTAATTTTTTCTAATTATTAAATCATAGCTTTGTACATTAATGTAATCATGGGGTACAATGTGCTGGTTTTATATACAATTTGAAATATTTTCATCAAACTGGTTAACATAGCCCTCACAGCATTTTCTTAGTTATTGTGTTAAGACATTTATATTCTACACTTAGTAAAATTTCACCATGTACTTGTAAGATGCACCGTAGGTGTGGTCCCACCAATTACCTTCCCTCTCCCCTTTTCCCTTCTTCTTGGGCTATACTTAGGTTATAGCTTTCATATGAAAGCTATAAATTGGTTTCATAGTAGGGCTGAGTACATTGGATACTTTTTCTTCCATTCTTGAGATACTTTGCTATGTTCCAGCTCCATCCATGTAAACATGAAAGAGGTAAAGTCTCCATCTTTCTATGGACTAATTTTTAAATTTTTTTTTTGTAGAGATGAGATTTCACTATGTTGCTCAAGCTAGTTGATGGGTAAACATTTAATGAGCCCATTTACATATTCTCAAAATGTCTCCTCACAAATTATTGGGGAAACACTACCTTAATCAAGTGATCAAACTATCACTAGTAGTGAAGCTTTCCATTATGATACACTGGGAAGGACACAAAATCATTCTGAACCAATGATTCATGGAACCAATCCCCCATGTATACAGAGGGACAACTGTAATTTCAAACTTACAGAAAAACTGCAAGAATACAAACAACGCCTCACTCCTTTTATCCAGATTTGCTTATTGTTTACATTTTGCCTATTATTCCTCCTTCTGTATCCCATATGTGTATATACTTATACACACGTAATTACTGATTATTTCATTAATTCCTAGTTTTTGTGTAGAGTATAAGCCGAGTTTTTTCAGCACAAAATTTGTGCTGAAAAACCCGAACTCGGCACAAATTTTGTGCCGGGAAAAACCTGGCTTCTACTCGAGTATATACGGTATTTAAAAACCAAAATTCAGGCACTAAGTGTGCTGTTACTATTCCTGCCAAAAATTCATTACCTAAATCAAATCATAAGAGCCATTTTACAAAATTGGCCTATAGTTTTCAAGAATGTGATGAACAAAAACACAAGGAGCAGCTGATGAAATGTTCCATGTTAAATGGAATTTAAAGAGATAAGACAATCAAATCCAGTGCCTGAACCCAGACTGGATCCTGAATGCAGGGAAAATATATAAATACATAAAAGGACAATATCAGGACAGACTGACAAAATTTAACTATGGATTGTGAATAAGATCACAGTATTAAATCAATGTTACATTTTCTGCTGTTGTAATAATACTGTAATTAAGTTAGAGAACACTTTTGATCTTAGAAAACATACAGTGAAAAAATCTGTCATAAAAAGGCACAACATTGGCCATTTATTCTCAGATAGCTCAGGAAAAAAACATGTGCATAAATATATACACATAAATATATGGGGATAGAGAGGAATAACAATTTTCAAACGGTCTATGAAGCTAGTGTATGATGCCCCATGATCATATCAATGTACACAGCTATGAATTAATAAAACAAACAAACAAACAAAAAACATTATAACAAAGAAAAAAAACAATTAGGCAAAATGTAAATAAGCGAATCTGGATAAAAGGAATGTGGGCATTGTTTGTACTCTTCTTGCGATTTTTCTGTAAGTTTGAAATTACAGTTGTCCCTCTCTGTATAAACGGGGGATTGGTTCCACGACCCCTAACAAATCTGCTCATACTCAAGTCCTGTAGTGGGCCCCACTGAATGCACATATAATGAAAAGTCAGCCTTCCATATATTCTGGTTTTGCACCACCACAATAACCTGTATTTAGTTGGGAAAAAAAAATCTGTGTAACAAATGGCTCTGTGCAGTTCAAACCCATGTTGTTCAAGGATCAACTGTGCATCAAAATAAATTTAAAGAAGAGAGAGGTGAAGGGACGAATAGGTAAAGACAAAAGAAACAGACTTTGCCCTCAGGAAGTTGTTTATTTAGAAAACAGAGTATACCAACAAATAGATTATTTGAAATTCAGAAATAAACTTAAGAAAAAAAGAGCTATAAAACATTTTTATCTAAGAAAATATGCAGTCTAGTGTAGGGACACTAAAAAATATGTATTTCTTTTTATTTATTTATTTATTTATTATTTTTTGCAGTTTTTGGCAGGGGCTGGGTTAGAACCCGCCACCTCTGGCATATGGGGCCGGTGCCCCACCCCTTTGAGCCACAGGCACCACCCCAAAATGTGTATTTCTTAAACACATGATGTTTATTATGTATGTGTTAAGTGTTACCTTTCCTAAAGTGTATTTGCCTGCTTACTCAGTTAACTTTTTTAGCTTATTTTGATCAAAAAATTAGTTTTATTTATTGCAAATAAAAGTTTAACTTCTTAGAAAAATAATTACTCACTGGATAATTCTTTCACAGATGCAAAAGAATCATTTCTTAGCCGGGCATTGTGGTGGGCACCTGTAGTCCCAGCTACTTGGGAGGCTGAGGCAAGAGGATCACTTAAGCCTAAGAATTGGCGGTTGCTGTAAACTGTGACACAAAGCACTCTACTGAGGACGACCTGGTGAAACTCTGTCTCAAAAACAAACAAACAAAAAAGGGTAGCGCCTGTGGCTCAAGGAGTAGGGTGCCCCCATCTCTTGTCTCAGATTCCCCAGTAGCTGGGGCTACAGGCACCTGCCGCAACACGCAGCTATTTTTAGAGACGGGGTCTTGCCCTGGCTCAGGCTGGTCTCAAATTTGTGAGCTCAGGCAATCCACCCACTTCGGAGTCCCAGAGTGCTAGGATTACAGGTGTGAGCCACTGCACCATGCTGTGAAGACTCTTTTCTTATCACGATTCTGCTCAAACATCCAAAACAATTCCCCATTAAGTTCTGAATTAAATATCAAGTCTTAAAATTGCTTCAGGCCTTCTCTAACACGGCCTTAATGTAAATTTTCAACTTTATTCTCTAAAAACAAGCCATACTTTCCTACTTTGGCCTTTGTTCATATTTTCAACATGAACGCAACATCTCAATCATTTCATTGCTGGGCACAGTGACACACACCTGTAATCCTAGCACTCTGGGAGGCTGAGGCAGGTGGATTGCCAAAGCTCATGAGTTTGAGACCAGCCTGAGCAAAAAGCAAGACCCGGTCTCTACTAAAAATAGAAAAACTGAGGCAAGAGGATTGCTTGAGTCCAAGAGTTACAGGTTGCTGTGAGCTATTATGCCACAGCACTCTACCCAGGGCGACGCTTGAGACTGTCTCAAAAAAGAAAAAAAGAGAATGCATTTTTCAATCTCTCCAAAATCACATTAAAATGACAAAAAACAGTTACAAAAGGTAATAAATTCATAATTACACTGAGAACAGGTGATGGCAAAGGCATTAGCAGACCAGATGTTTTTGGCAAATTTCTGGAAAACAAAAACAAGTTGGATCATACAGGTGAAACAACCAAAGCAACAGAAGCCATGGCTCAGAGTACACATTTTCACTCAACATTTATTCAGCATATGCATATTAAGTCTATACAATATGCCAAACACTGTTCTGGAACAGTGGTTCTCAACCTGGGGGTCGCAACCCACAGCAAATGTATTAAAAGGTCACAGCATTAGGAAGGTTGAGAACCACTGCTCTAGAATCTAGAAAGGAATGTCCAACCCCCCCCCCCCCCGCCGCACACTGGAAGAACAAAAGTTGTCTTTGGGCAACACAGTAAATACACAAACACTAATCAAAGCTGATTAGCAACAACAACAAAAAAAGGTCTCCAACACCACAGATGAGTTAAAAAAAAGTCTTTATAATCAGCATGTGGCCCACAGACACTGCACTGGGCACTCTGCTTACAGCTATAAATATGACAAGTGAGGGATCTGCCAACATCAAATTTACATTCTACTCAAGGGAGAGAAATATAAAACAAAATCAGATAGTGAGTAGTATGGTGGAAATGGAATTACGTTTGTATGGCCTGGGTGGCTGCTTTAGATTTGATGAACAGGAAAGGGCTCCTGAAGTAATGGTATTTAAGCTTGCTTAGAAATGGATGACAAGACAGAATGAATGCAAAAATAAAAGATCATTTCAGGTACAGAGTACAGATTTGGTAGGATTTCAATCAAAGAAGCCCTCTTGAGGGTAAGAGGAAGTCATTATTTAAGACACCAAAGGCTATATATAGCAGAGGCGAGAATCATTCTTTTTTTTTTTTTTTTTTTTTTTGAAACAGAGCCTCAAGCTGTCACCCTGGGTAGAGTGCTGTAGCATCACAGCTCACAGCAACCTCCAACTCCTGGGCTCAGGCAATTCTCCTACCTCTGCCTCCCAAGTAGCTGGGACTATGGGCGCCTACCACAATGCCTGGCTATTTTTTGTTGCGGCCATCATTGTTGTTTGGTGGGCCCAGGCTGGATTTGAACCAGCCAGCTCAGGTGTATGTGGCTGGCGCCTTAGCCGCTTGAGCCACAGGCACCAAGCCGTGAGAACCATTTCTAAAGGAGTTACAGGATACAGTGGAAAAAGGGACAGATGTGGTAAAAAATAATGCTCTGCAGAACAGCAGACAGTATTCTTCATACTGGCATCCCCTGGGGAATTCAGGCATTTGCTTCCAGGGTTAGAGAAACTAGAAAAAGGCTTGGGGCCTGTGGCTTAAGCGGCTAAGGCGCCGGCCACATACACTTGAGCTAGCGGGTTCAAATCAAGCCAGGTCCCGCCAAACAACAATGATGGCTGCAACCAAAAAAATAGCCAGGTGTTGTGGCGGGCGTCTGTAGTCCCAGCTACTTGGGAGGTGGAGGCAGGAGAATCGCTTGTGCCCAGGAATTGGAGATTGCTGTGAGCTGTGATACCACTACATTCTACCCAGGGCAACAGCTTGAGGCTGTGTCTCAAAAAAAAAAAAAAAAAAGATAAACTAGAAAAAAACAACTCTCTCATACTTGGGTTGCAAATGCCACGTACCTGTAGGGGTAAAGTAGCCAATATAAATACTGATGGTAGCCAGCTGTAAACCAATAGAGAGTGGTGGAGTCTGAGAATTGTAAGGGCATACCTTAGCTAAAAACATTAGAATTGTTTAAAAAGTTTTATTCTGGAATTAGATAGTGGTGAAGGTTACACACCTTGTGAATAGACTAAAATACACTGAATTGTACACTTAAAAAAGGGTGCACATTATGTATTGATATCTCAATTTTTTAAAAAACTAAAGAGTTTAAGTGCAGTGCTAGTTCAACAAAATAAGAATTAGATCCCACTTCCTATGAGAGATCCATGAACTTTGTACATCTCTATAGCATTTAAGACTAACCAGTTGTGTATTATGTGGTAGTTATGCACTTGCCTTATCACCATCCACACCCACCTACGTTGTAAGTTCTGGAAATAGAGAACATGTGATTCTTATTTTTCATCCCAGAGGAACTGGAAGTCATATTCTTTCTTGAATTTCAACTTTTTTTCTGTCAAATATTTCTAATTTAGGATGACTCAAAATTTAAGATGACATCTAATTTAAGATGACTCAAAGCTAAAGGTGCATTTCCTTAAAAAAAAGTGACAAATTTATCTGTTTCTAATTTAAAGAAACCAAAATATTTAAAAAAGTAATTTCCCTATCAATAAAGGAATGGTTTAGAAAAAATCATACAGAAAATCCTACAACACAATTTAGCTTCAGAAGAATATTTTTTTATAGTAGAACTACTGTAAGATGACCAGGACTGTGACAAACTGGTCAACATAAACAACAAGGCTTAATGTACTGATACGTACATGTGGTATATGTCTAGTCTACGAAAATTAGGTCAACTTAAGGAGGTGGTCAGCTATGGAGAAATACCTTATAGGCAGTTTCCAAGTACATAATTTGATCCAATAGCTGTGTTAATAATGACTCTCTGGAAAAAGTTAACAAATAACTTAGTAAGCATTCCTGTATCTGACCAAAAAGTAACTCAAACTAGTTTTAAGCAAAGAATATATTCAAATTTGAAGAATCTTATCAATATATCTGTAACAATGCCTCTCAATTTCCTTTGTTTCCCTTTCTCTCCAAGGTTTCATTCCAAAATTCCCTTGTTCTGCAATCTGCTTTATATCTCTCTGTCTTTGGATCTTGTCTCCTCATTCTGCTTCATCAATTTTCTCAATATCCCTCAAAAGAGCTACTCCCAATTCCAACATATGAAAACTCAAGGTTGGAAAGAAATCACTATAGTATAGCAAGTCTCATATATAGTAGTTCTCCGTCTCAGCATGCCTTAGTATTTTATTCCAGCAGGAGTCAGAAATCCAACCAGAAATGGATCATTACTCCTGACATTACCTAGGCACAAATGGGACTAGATAAGGTTTTATAGCCAATAATTAGCATTGGGTAAAAAGAATAGTCTAAAAAGTTACTGAAATTTTCAAAATGAGTTTTTGGGGTGTTGAAATAATACATGCTATGGAGATAGACCATAAAAGCTGGCTGAATTTCATGACCATTAACTATATTTTGAAGTCTTGCATCATGATATTGCTTTTTTTTTTTTCTTTTTGGACATGGCTCTCCTCAGAGAATAGATTCACATTCATGGTACTGCTCTTTTTGAAACTATTCTGTGATTCAATATACACTGACATGAACATTTCCTATTAAAATTTTCCATCTTCTGTGGGGGGAAAAAAAAGAAAGAATACATGCTAAACATCCCTGCACATTTTAATGAGTTTTGGTTAACAAATTCCAAATAAATATATCTTTCCTTTTACACCCTAAGTATGAATTAGTAAGAACAGATTTCCATTATTTTATACCATTGAAAGGGTCAATTTAAGAAACAGCCTGGGTCTGGCAGTGTGGCTCACATTCTAGCACTTTGGAAGGCCAAGGTGGGAGGATCTCTTGAGGCTGGGAGTTTGAGACTAGCCTGAGCAACACAGTGAGAACCCTGTCTCTACAAACACAAAAAAAATAGAAAAATAAGCCAGGCCTGGTGGCATGCACTTGTAGTATACCATCTACTCAAGAGGCTGAGAAAGAAGGGTCACTTCAGTCCAAGAATTTGAGGTTTCAGTGAGCTACGATCACGACACTGACCTCTAGAGCTCAAGCAACAGACTGAGACCCTGCCTAAAAAAAAAAAATCCCCCTAACCCAAAAGTAACTGTCAACAAGGAGACCTGCAATCTGTAATTCTTGTCCTAATTCTGCCACTAACTAGCTAGAACTTAATCATTTGAATCCTTACCCCCTATTTTTTTAATCTGCAAGAAAATGGTGAGATACCAAACGTATCCTATAGGCCTCCCAATCTATTTTTGTCTAAAGAGCTACTAGTTAACTACTGACTTCACTAAATCTTTTCTTACTTACCAGTCTTTTCTCTCTAATCTTAATTCTAGAGGAAAGGTATCTGGTACCAGCTACTCTTTTCTCATATTGATTAAGGGAAGGAAGCAGCTTAAGGACTTGGCTTTCCTGCCTTCTCCACGGTCCAAACTCCTAGCCACAGCTATCTGTAATCTGCGATCTATAGTTCAAATGAAGACTCACATATATGGAACTTGTTCAGGGGGCTTTGACTTGTAGTTTAATAATTTTAGAGTTTTTCTTGTATTTTTGGTTTTGTTCTCAAAGTCTATTCATTTGTCTGAATAGTTAAAATGGTCATGGTCATGAGAAACAATTAAATTTGACTTACTGTACAACAAAATATGGATTCCAGGAAGCATAAAGGGTGGCTACCGGTGACAGAATGAACAATAGCCCTATATGGGCTTGCTGCAACATCTAAAATTTATTTTGCATTTAATGATCATAAAAATCCACATCAACTTCACATTCTACTTCATAACACAAATTAGAATAAAGTGTATAAAACTACCTGCCATCAGATAAAATTAAAGCATTAGGATAATGCTACCATATTTATCTGTGGTTTTGTATTCCCAATCCCTCCCAAACACCAGTGCATGTGTATATATACTTTAGGAGGATTGAGGGGGAGACTAATTACTCTGGTTTGAAAACTAGGAAAATAGATGGTATCTTCTCCATTCTCTTATAATGAGGAAATTGAAGTTCAAAGAAAGTCTCAGAAAGGGAAAAGATTAAAAATATTGTATAGGTTACTTAAATTATATTTTTTCATTAACCTCAATAAAATTTAAGCAAAACTTCAAAGAAAAACCTGTAATTTCACTCATCTTCCTACAACACTAAAGAAACCATCAACAATGCCTAATCACTAGGCTGGGCATGGTAGCTTATGTCTATAATCCTAGCACTCTGGGAGGCCAATGGGGATGGATCCCTTGAGCTCAGGAGTTTGAGACTAGCCTGAGCTAGAGTGAGACCCAGTCTCTAAAACTGGCCAGGTGTCATGGAGCCACCTGTAGTCCCAGCTACTTGGGAGGCAGAGGCAAAAGGATATCCTGAGCTCAAGAGTTTGAGGTTGCTGTGAGCTATGATGACACCATGGCACTCTACCCAGGGCAACAGAGTAAGACTCTGTCTCAAAAAGAAAAAAAAGAAAACACAAAATAAAAATAATGCCTAATCATTACAAGTTCTGTTTAGATAGTAGGCTAGGTGAAAGAGAAGGGAATTTTCCAAATATTAGTGATTCTAGTTCTTGCCACATTGCCTAGAACTAATAATGGTCAGACAGTGTCAAGTTTAGAGCTCTGTTTTCATTATAACTAAAGGTTCAGATGATTGGCCTCATCCATAATAAGAAAAAAAAATTCTGATTATAATATGTCACTCTGTAGATGGCTAAACTGGTAGCTTTCATTCTGTCACTGTTTCATTTGCATTCCCAGTTAAAGAAACTGAACTTCATTCTGTTAAGGGGCTCTCCAGTTATTAGAATGCCTTAAGGTGAAATCCCAGCTCAAACAATTAATGTTCTGTCAATGTACCTGTAGAGGAACAAAGGATTATATCCAATTTCTCAGAAACCATGAAAACAAAAAGAAAGTAGGGTGAAATATTTAAAGTGTTAAGAGAGAAAAAAAAAAAAAAAACACCTAAAATTCTGTACCCTGCAAAATTGTCCTTCAAAGTGAAAGAGATAGCAAATGGAATTCAGCTATACATCCAAAAATTATCTATCACAAACAAGTTGACTTCATCCTAGGGATGGAAGGCTGGCTGGTTTAATATATGCAAAGCCATAAACATCCATCACATAAATAGAATCAAAACAAAGATATGATCCTCTCAATAGACACAGAAAAAGCACTTGACAAAATTCAGCATTCTTTTCTGATAAGAACACTTAAGAATATAGGCATATATAAGACATTTCTTAAAGGGACATTAGCCATCTTTGACACCCACAGTCAATTATCATACTGAATGGAGAAAAACTTAAAGTATTTTCCACTTAGAACTACCAGAAAAGGATGTCCACTTTCATATTGTTTAATATAGTGTTGGAAGTCCTAACCAATGCAATCAGGCAAGAGAAGGATATCAAAGGTATCCAAATGGTGACAGAGGAGGTCAAACTTTCACTCTTTGCAGATGATATGATATTATACTTAGAAAATCCAAAGGACTCAACCATTAGACTCCTGGAAGTAATCAAGAAATACAATAGGTCTCAGAATATAGAATCAATGTCTGCAAATCATTAGCTTTCACAGCAGTCAAGCTGACAATCAAATCCAAGACATAATATTCTTCACAGTAGCTTGAAAGAAAATGAAATACCTCAGAATATATCTAACAAAGGATGTGAAGGATCTCTACAGAGAGAACTATGAAACCCTCAGAAAAGAAATAGCAGAAGATGTTAATAAATGGAAGAACAAACCAGGCTCATGGCTGGGAAGACTCAACATTGTTAAAATATCTATACTATCCAAAGTGATCTACAGATTTAATGCTATCCATTAAAACACCAATGTCATCCTTTGATGAACTTGAAAAAATAGTTCTTTGTTTCATATTGAAAGAGAAAAAAATCCTTAATAGCCAAGGCAATTCGAAGAAATAAAAACAAATCTGGAGGGGTTGGGCACGGTGGCTCATGCTTGTAATCTTAGCACTCTGGGACACTGAAGCTGGTGGATCACTTGAGCTCAGGAGTTCAAGACCAGCCTGAGCAATAGTGAGACCTTATTTCTTCTAAAAATAGAAAAACTAAGGCAGGAGGATCACTTGAGCCCAAGAACTTGAGGCTGTTGTGAGCTATAATGCTATGGTACTCTAGTCAGGGTGCCAGATTGAGACTCTGTCTCAAAAAACCGAATCTGGAAGATTTGCATCACTAGACTTCAGGTTACAATAAAAGTCTATAGTAATCAAAATAGCATGGTATTGACGTAAAAATATAGACATAAATTTATGGAACAGAACAAAGAACATGGAGATGAAACCAGCCCTTATCATCATCTTATCTTCAATAAACGAAACAAAAGCATAACTGGGGAAAAGGAGAACTGGTTAGCCACATGTAAAACTGGACCCATACCTCTCACCACTTATAAAAATTAAAAAAACTCTGAAAGAGGCTTGGTGTCCAAAGCTCAGTGAGTAGGGCAAAGGCCATATACACCAAGGCTGGCGGGTTCAAGCCTGGCCTGGGCCTGCTAAACAATGACAACTGTACCAAAAAGCCGGGTGTTGGTGGCAGGCACCTGTAGTCCCAGCTACTTGGGAGGCTGAGGCAACAGCATCACTTAAGCCCAAGAGTTTGAGGTTGCTGTGAGCTATGATACCATGGGTGACATAATAAGACTCAGTCTCTCAGAAACAAAACAAAACTCTGGAAGAAAGTGGCGGGTGGGGGGAGGGGGCTACTTAGCAGCATTGGCCCAGGAAAGAAATTTATGAAGATCCCATTGGCAACTGCAGCAACAAAAATAAATGAGACATGATCAAGCTTAAAAGCTTCTGCACAGCTAAGGACACAACCAACAAAGCAAACAGACAAGTTTCAGAATGGGAGATGAGATTCTCATGTTATGAATCTGACAAAGAGCTAGTAACCAGAATCTCCAAAGAACTCAAGCAAATCAACAAGAGCAAACCCACTTAATCACTGAGAAAGAGACATGAACAGAAGGGGAGACATTAGGGACGATGAGCATTTTTTCACCAACAAACATATAAAAAAATGTTCATGGTCCCTAATCATCAGAAAATGTAAACCAAAACTACCTTGAAATATCACCTAACCTCATTAAGAATAACCCATATCATAAGTCCCAACCTGCAGGTGCTGGCATGGGTATGGAGAGAAGGGAACCCTTATACACTGTTGGTGGAAATATAAACTAATACAACCTTTTTGGAAAGAAGTATGGAGAATCCTCAAAGAGCTAAAATTTTCAAATCCCATTTGATCCCATAATCCCATTACTAGGTACCCACCCAGAAGAAAAAAAAATCATTTTTTTTATCATAAGGACATTTGTACTCAAATGTTTATAGCAGCTCACTTCACAATCACGAACATGTGGAAATGACCCAAGTGCCCATCAACCCATGAATAAACTGTGGTATACGTATACCATGGAATAATATTCGGCCAGTTATAAGATGGAGACTTTATATCTTTTTTATTTGTCTGGATGGAGTTGAAGAACATTCTCCTTAGCAAAGTATCTCAAGAAAGGAAAAGCAAGCATTCCATGTACTCAATACTAATTTGAAAATAGTAGAACAACTGCAGGCCCACATGAGAGAAAACATAATTAAATTAAAGAAGGGAAGAAGAGAAGATCTATTAAAGACCTAAATAGAAGACCTGAAACCATAAACATTCTAGAAGAAGGAGTAACAGCTTCCCTGCAACTGGGCACGGCGAGTCTGGGGAGACACGACTCCAGACATCTCTGGCCGGTGGGATCTGCCTATGATCATTCCTTTGAGGATACAGGGAGCCAGCAAGGGACTACTGGACCCCAGGTGGAGGACAAAAACAGTGGAAAACTGGCAAGTGGCTGCGTGTGTTCGATCGACCTAATCACGCCAGCAACCATGAGTACAAGCAGCAGTGAGACTGCAAACTGGAAAAGCCTTACCTGTGAACTTTTTTGGTGTTCTTGAACTTGGTGCTCAGTTGAGCTGCCTTGGGGAGAGCTTGAGAAAAAGTGTGGAGAACTCTGGGCATTGTCTGGGGCCCCGAAATGAGCCACTGGGCTGGGCTCAGTGAAAGCCATTGTGTGAAAAAACTGCTCCAACAAGCTCTGCCCTCAGGGTCCCAGAGCAAGAAACAGGCGGGGACAAAGTAACCTAGTGACTGAGCAGCTTAAAGGTGAGGCCTGAACTGCCTCACAGCCCTAATCCTTAGGAGCAGAGTGAGACGGTTTTGGCACACTGGAGCCTTGGGCTGTTGCCTTGGGTAGAGTGCCCTGAAGTCACAGCTCATAGCAACCTCGAACTCCTGGGCTTGGCGCCACCCAGACCTCCATAAGAGCTGTGCAGCGACCCCTGACCAGAGACCCGCACCCACCAGGGCTCCACATTCCCTGACCAAGAACTGTGGGAGCCACGTAACCCTGTGTCAGCCCTCCTGTGTCCTCCAGCCTCCACACTAGCTCATCCATCTGACCAGGGACTCTGGTAGTTGCATGCCCTCTGGAGCCCTCCCTGCCTCTGCGCAGAGCCTTTCTCCTGGCCAGAGATTGCTAGAGCCTTGAGTTCTCTGTGCCAAAGTCACTGGGTGCCTGGCACAGAGAACTGTGCGCACCACCCCTAGGCCTGTTGCTGAATCCGGGTGTGTCGCACACCAGAGCTGCTTCTACAACCAGAACTCCTTAACTAGAGCAGCCCCAGAGGAACTACACAGAGTCACTACCTACAAAGATCCAGCAACAACAGAGTGATCCCGCTGGGGTCTAATCTTGGAGAGACAGCTCTCCAACTCTGAGGACGGCCAAAGGCAACAGTGAAAAACAATCATGACGTGAAATCAACAGAAAAACTCTGGCAATATGAATAATCAGAGTAGATCAACTCCCCCAAGGAACAATGGGGCAGAAACAGCACAAGACCCCATGCACAAACAAATAGCTAAGATGTCAGAAATTGAATTCAGGATCTAGATAGCAAATAAGATCGAATTAGAAATCCAAAGGTTATCTCAAGAATTCAATGGATTCAAAGAGCAAATGACCAAAGATTTTGAATCATTGAGACAAGAAGTTGCATCCCTCAAAGATCTGAGAAACACAGTAGAATCCCTCAGTAACAGAATGGAGCAAGCAGAAG